>OMLB01007348.1:48311-60578 GCA_900302555.1 Myripristis jacobus | reverse complement strand
AGCTGGGCTGGAAACACAGCGACAGGCCTCCCCCATCAGAGAGTCATTGTTCATGATGATGATGACAATCTCTCTCTGTCTCTATCGCTCTCTGTTTCACTTTCTCTCCGTCTCCCTTTCTCTGTGCTGTCTCTATTCATCACTCTCAATCTTGTCCCTCCCTCTGTCTCTGTCGCACACATTATTTCTCTTAACCCCCCCTCCCCACCGCCACCTTTTCTCATCTGATCTCTCTGAAAAGGCTGTGTCAAACATCTGCATCTCAAGAGCCTGAAAGTGAAAAATTGTCTCTGTGGCTTCTGCGAAGTTTGACTTTGTCTCTGCTCGACAAGATGTGAGGTGTTCGATTCCATCTCCACCTTCCCCGTCCTCTCTGCTGCTTTGAATTCAGTCATCTTCATCGCTATCTCTCTCTCGATCTTGCTCTCCTGTCCTCTCTCTTTCCCTCTCCCTCTCTGCCAGTCAGACTGCCTGGCATCTTGCCCCGTCTCTTTGAAGAGGAACAGTAGAAGCAGCTAATTACACTTCCTGTCCTGTCTCCTCTCTGCTCCGAGGTGCCGGGTTGTCATCTCCAGATCTGTAGGGCACGCTCTGAAGCCAAGAAATAATAACAGTTTACTGCCTGGTTTATTGTGCTGCAAACTTACCAAAGTGCGGTTTTCCATTGTTTTGCTTTTTCTATAACCTTGATATTGTGCTCTGTCTTTGACTTATGTTTTGACGATGCAGCACTTTGCTATACTGAGCTTTCAAATAGGCATTTCATCTGCATGTTCACTTTCACACACTTTTTGCATCATCTGTATCTCAGCTTTGGCTTTTTTTTTTTTGTCTCAGGGTTTAAAAATCTTACCCTCTCTAGTCAGCCTTATCTGCAGCTCCTCTGCAGTTTAGGGAAATTCACACGCTCTCCTGGCCAAATGTGTTTCCAGGAACAAAGCAGGTGATACTACCAATTTGTAAATGTAGTGTAAAATTTTGCTGATCAAGTCTCACAGTGTAAAATCTGCTTAAAATGTACAAATTAACTCAGAGTGACCAGACACTCCCGAAAATGGCCCATATTTCCCTCACTCTGTTTTTTTTTTTTTTTAAATAGACATGATGAGTGTCAAGATTTGATTTTTCTATGTTGCCCCTTTACTACATGACATCCTCTCTCTCTACCATGGTTTCTTGTCTCTCTGTAGCAGAAATGCAAAAAATCTTTCAGAAAAATTCAATTCAATTTGTATATATACAGTTGATCACATAACAGCAGAGATGAACTTTTTAAAAAAAAATACAGACCCATTTACACCTGTCATCAACATGCCTCGTGTCCGAAGAGTGTCTCAGACTGGATGATCTAACTGGGTTACATGTATGCCGCACCTTAAAATGTGTCTCACATGTGGAAACTGAGTGAGACGTTCCTTGAAGCTGAGGGTAAACAGCTCACCTTGGCTGCTCCCCGTGCAGAGTGTACTCGCAGTTTAAACGGTGTTATCCAGCTGCCTGCCACCTGTTAGACTTTTTTCTCTGTTTTTTCCTTTTTGGCTGTGATCACTTAAGTTTATTTCCACTTACAGAGTCGATGTCTGTGGGCTGGAGATACACTGAAATCACACTTTTTTTTTTCCTTAATGTGACCGACTGCATCCTGGGTAGGGGTGTAAAACTGAACCGTAAAAAAAAACAAACCATAAAAAATGAGCTGTTCAGTACACAGTACACCCTGCAAATTGCAGCGTTACAAACACATCCACTAGAAGAGAGCCATTCAACCACACACACAGCTGATGAATTAATGAATAGATTATTAGACTGTTTTTATGTTTTTTAGATAGTCTTAGTACAGGCTTTTGCCTTTGAAAGAGTATTTCTTGATTTCGCATTGTTTTTCCAAATGTCTGAATTAAAAGAAGAGTTATTTTTGCAAATATAACAAAATTCAGAGATCATTAGAAACTGTAATGGGTTTTCATCTCCCTGATGTACAAAACAAACTGAACAGAAACCGAAATTGTGACGGAAAAACCACAATACAAACCGAACCGTGGGTTTATTGAACTGTTACACTCCTAATCCTTCTTAATTATTTTATTTTATTTCCTTCGCCCCATTTGACCCATTTTGTCATTTGAAGACCCAGGACAGGCATAAAAAACAGGTGTAAAGGAGTCTATCAGACCTTGACTGTCTTTGAATTTTTAATATTTAACTGTAGAGTTTATACTCATTTTTTAATTTAAAAAAAATCTTACTTTCTATTGCAATTGAGTTCACCTCACATGTCACATCTTCTGAATTTACAGTGTAGACAGATGTGTTTTTATTGTTGGACATGGTGTGCTATACAACTGGGCAACATTTTACACTGTTGGAGGCCAGAGTCAAATTTATTGATCCTTGCAAGGAAACTCTTTTCCCTAACCCCCTCTGCAGGGAGGTCAGGGGTCAGGCTCAGCAACAGAGCAGCAGCCCTTGAGCTGCTAAGGGCTTCGGTGTCTTGCTCAAAGACACTTGGGCTTGGTGCATGCTTGCTGACACGGGGTTTTGAACGCCACCCCGTTGCCCACAAACATCACCTCAGTAATGTGTCCAGTGAATGAAGGACTCACTGGTTTCATTCAGCTTATTCATCTGTGATTCATATATAAAAGTCACAAGCTGGTTTTGATGAAAATGATTATTTCTTTTATTGAATATAGAGGTATTTGAGTGTAAGGTCGTAAAGATCACCTCAGTTTCCCTTTTCAGTTTGCCTGTCAAGTGTAACTTTATTCGTGACCTCCGTGTCCCCCCCTGGAATATTTATCATGGCTATTCATCATTTTCCTTTTCACAGCTGACCTTATTTATAATTGTAAGGCAAAACACATTTTTAACGTGACCCCAGGACACAGGGAAAAATGATAGGTTACTGCTTTCGTTGGCATGTGTGAAGCCTGATTTTTGAAGTAAATGTCAGCAGATGTCATTAGACCGAACGCCAGGATACACTGTGTTGGTGGAAGGTGACTGGAAATCATAGGAGGATCGGTGTACCGACTTAGAGCCGTAAACGTTGTTCCCAAGGGAAATAATGCCTCAAACAAGTCTTTAAAGTTGTTTGAAGGAGGTGCTCAGCATCTCAGAGAGTGTGTGTGTGTGTGTTTGTGTGTGTTGTGTGTGTGTGTGTTAGGGCTGGGCAAGATGAGCTTAATTAACACCATGCTAAGACGTTATTTTGATATCTGCTAAATAACCTAATTGACTTTCATGACTTGCATGGTAATATAAAGTACACCAAAAAACCCTGTAATTTTCTAATGATACTCCCTTGCTGTGTCAACCCTCATTTTGTGAGTTAGTTCTATTAGTATTTGCTTGTCTTCACTGATTTTAGACCCCAGCATTGTGTGAGTGAGGCTGATTTATAGTGAACTACTGACTGGGCGACTTGGTGAAGAGATGAGGCTGGCTTCTGCTGCTGCTTGCTTGGTGCTGTGTGTGTTTTTTTCTGCAGAGCATTGTGGTGTGTATCGCAGGTCAGCTCTCAGCAGTCTACTCCCTGAGCTTCCCCAGTGCTCACGCCTCATTAAGTTACACACTCAGCTCGTTTACAGCTGTTAATTACACACTGTAAAGCTGATATAGATGAGGACAATTAGCATTTATCCCAATTACGCTTGATTGTGAATAGATGCCAACTTGATAACATAATGGCTTTCAAATAATTTTGTTGTCAAAGCATGAACTTTCGCTTAGTGGCAGTTTGTTGGTGCACATTTTTTTTTCGTAGTTTTTGCAGGCCTTAATTATGAAGCGTGATTCAGTCTAATTCCCAGTAAGTCCACCAGAGTAGTCAGCATGCTTTGGAAATCAATTGTTGGCTGATCTTATCCATTTCCTAAGCAGCGGGTTATGAAATGATGAGGGCTGATTGATCGCTCATCAGCAATATTAGATTCCATGTATCATTAAGAGAAGAGGACACAGTAAATAGGCCTAATTAGACGGGTACATTCCTCTATTATGTTATGCTGTCAGTCCACTCAAATGAAAAATCACTTTAATCTTCCAACAGAGACTCATAGTGTGTAGGCTATGTGGTGGGTATATGGTGAGCTTATCATTTTTTTCTTATTTTAGCCTAATATTCCTATCAGGACGTATATTCCTCTGTGATATTTGAAGCATATCTTAACCATCGTTATTTTTTGCGTAAGGGAGAAAATGAAGTCCCTGCAGAGTGGATCACTATTGATTGATCGCTTATGGATGATCCCATCTCCTGACCTTTTATTTATTTTTTTTATGAATGACTTAGATTGGGGGAAGTTTCATAATTTCCACTGGGCTGTTTGGGCTCTGAAGACCGCAGCTGAGATCGACCTCTGGTAATCCTATAATACATTTCAGCGGGTTACTATAGGAAATATCACAGCAAGATTGCAAGTCCCTGCGATTGTTACAGTGGCGCTACGAGGGATCAAAAATACTATGTAAAGTGCGTTAAAAAATCCCCACATGAGAATGGCAAGTCCCCTGTAGGAATTTTATAGGAATATGACGGTGATTTTTTTGCTTTAGGGATGTCCCGGTGCAAAGGCAGTCTCGCCAATGCGAATGCAGCGCATGAATATTATCTTCAGCATGCCACTTCGGAAGTAGGTCACCGCTCACCGATTTGCCATGTCTCCAGCTATAGTGGGTTATTTGGTCCACGGATCGCTTCCCAGGTCGACATAGAGCCCGATCGTGTAGAAACTGGCCATCAGAAGCCGGACGGGATTTTATTTTCAACGGGACATAAGGTAATGATGATTTTTCAAAACCCAACGCGGCTGTAATTCCAGTCACAGTTGCAGATTATTGGTTCGTCGGCTTGGACTGCTTTGTAATAACTAGGCTATGTGGGCTTCTGGTGATGTTGATGTGAAGCAGAACCCGCTCCAAATCCCCGATTGATCGACTGGTATTAGGCTCTGCGCGTCGTCCCGGTGAGGTTTTTACTTCTGATATCATAACCTACAGCCCGCACTACCACCGCATGCTGTCAGATCTCACTGTCCACCACCATGGCCAAGTATCAGCTCCACTAAAGGCTATAGTCTGTTTATATGCAGCCTGATTATAATGTGCATCACCCTGCCCTTAATTGCATTTCTGCTTATCATAATTGTATGGCCATCAGAGTAAGTGGACGTGGATGTTTATAATTGGTGGCGGCTGAAACTGCATGGTCGTGAGGGGTGGAGGTGGTGGTGGTGTTGGTGGAGGTGGTGGTGCTGCTGAAGGGTGTTAGTGCTGCTGGTGATGGTGGTCTAGGACTGTTCAACTGATGATTTGCTGTGCGAAAGTGGACTTGGTGATATGCCCCTATCTGAAGCTGCACACACAGCACAGAGAGCAGATTCCTTCTCCCTCGGGGCTCTCTCTCTCATGACTACTAGAGATGCCTAGTCTAAACCATGCGTGCCCTTCTTCTGAATTAGTTTTTTGTCTGTGAATCACCTCCCGGAGTGTATGGTGTACTGTATGCAGCCACATCTCACTTAAAGCCCTGTCTGTCCTCTCATGTGTGTGAAACTAAATTTAGTTAAAATTCCATCAACGGTGCATTAGGTGTAAAATATTTCAATTAAAACTGGTGAACCTATGTCAGAAACTTGTACTGGAAAATGAGTATTTTGTAATCAATATAATATATTATATATTTGGTTTGGTTTCAGCTTCCAGACTTATTTTCAAAATTTTATTTATCCTAATTTTGGTGTTTTTTTCCCCCCCCAAATTCTTTTAGGGTAGTATCCACACAAGGTTCTCTGACGAAACCTCACACCACGTATTTGGCAGAGCATGTCCAAGTAGAAATGAGGCTTTTATTTTTAATAGAACAAAATAGAGCTTCGACAGCTCCCCGTGTGGACTTCTTTCTTGAGTCACCTAGAGCCTCTTTAGTCTTAAACTGGAGGATTCCCCACAGGTTCTCTTAGGAGCCATACACATCACGTGTTGACCATGTTTTAACAGAAATAATGAAGAAAAAGATTTTATTAACATTTGTTCAGGCTAGTTCATCTTAAGTATTTCAACTTAAAGGTGGCCAGCACTCATGGAAAGACACACACACTGTTCACTCTAATGTGAACAACACAGATGCCTATTTACCAAAGTAGCCCCCCCAAATGTATGAAGTGCTAATAAAAAAGAACAGATTATTTTAAAAATGTATTTCCAAAATGTATATGCTATGTATATAGATATAGATATGGATACAGACATACATTTTAGGCCACCAGGATATTGTAAAATTAGAATATAGAAATTCCTTAAAGCACCCAAAAACAAATGAAGTTTTCAAGAACCTCAGCACCTCAGAGGTTTTTAAATGCATGATGAGTTTTCTTCTCTCAGTTATCTCTTAGATCTAATCATAAAGGACTTGCTAGTTTCCAGAACTAGTGTGTGTGTGTGTGTGTGTGTGTGTGTGTGTGTGTGCTGATGCATATGTGCACACAAGCATGTGTACCAAGGTCATTTTTCTCAACAGTGTGAAAGCACCAACAGTTTATATTTCCCCCAAATATATCACTGCAACATTGTTATTTAGGCATTTTACCAAAAGCATATTGCGATGTTTGTTTTGGCCCGTGTCGCCCAGCTCTTGCTGAGGGAAATAACAGTGTTTTCCAACAAGCTCCTGTCCTTCCTTTGTGAATGTTTGTCTTATTCAAATGAAGCAACTTGATTTGATAACCATAGACAGAAACTCAATGCGAGTCTCCTTCTGTTCTCTTGTTATCTGGAAATTAAATTTCTCTCTCATGGATTGTGTTTCACGGTTCACTGAGTCAGCTGGCAATAAGGGCGAACTGAGCTATGAGATGGTTGAAAATGTCCAGTGAGATAGTGCTGTCCACTCCAGACTTGAGCTAGGTGTGCATTTTTAGACCATAGTACCACTCACGCCGAGCATGTTCTCAGCAGTTTTAATAAGAGACAGAAAATGCTGAAACAGACCACTGCTTATCCAAAAGAACAGGACTTTGCACATTTGTGTATTGTCGGTGACAGAGCTGATAGCCTTAAAAACAAGATTGAAGATACTCACGCTGACTGTTAGTTGTAACTGAGGTATTTTATTGAGGAAACATATCAGGTTATGGTCCTCTAGCTTCGGCACACCAGAGGAAGAGCAGATTTGTCGCACACTTGCTGATGAGGTGAAGTCGTGTAAATACTTGGTCGATGAGATGAATCACTTATTACTATGCAGTGCCAGAACAGCTCTGCCACAATCTGCATACATTTTTGAGTCATAACTCGTCATCACTCTCATTTTGACGCGTTTTTTTGCTTCACTCTCAGTGGTTAAAAAACCTGCATGTTTGGTGTCACAGCTGTGTGGAAAAGCAACGAGAGCAAAAAGAGAAGTATCAGAAGTTTTTGTATTGGGTGTTGTCTGTGCTGGAAAAGGATATTGTATCACTGTATTGATCAGCAATTTTTTGAGTATGATTTTTTTTTTGTGTGTGTCTTACTTAATTCTGAGTGTGCTGAATGTGAAAGCTCAATAGCTTTCTGGCTGAGTGTCACTTCTTCTAATAGAGATCCGTCTCAAGATACTTCTTGGGGGTCAAGTAGCATAATTGTGCTTTAGGGCTCTAGCAGGAAGAATGATCTGTGTCTTTATGCTGCACACAGGAGTGACATTGCACTAAGGACACTGCTGGTTGAATCCTGTGTTACTTGACCAGTTTTCCTTTGTTGAGATTTCCTTTTTCTTTTTTTCAGATGACAAAGCAGGGAGCCTTGACTCTAAATGATATTGCATTTCCACTCATAGGCATTACAGAAGTTCATAAAAGCTTCTTGTCCTTCGTCTGAGATGTCCTGATATACTCGGCGCCTGTTGACATGGAAACTGAAGAGGTTATTGTGTGACAAGTGTGTCTACCACCAAATTTGCTGAAATAAAAATTAATTCATGAGTCATTTGATTATGGCGCTGTGTATGTGCATATGTGTCCCCAATTGAAGTTAAAATTAAGGAAAATTCTTCCCTAATTTAAGACCACGGTGTAATTGGGAAGATTTAGCTGTCCCTTTGACCTTGTAGGCAATTGAAAAATGCACCCCTTCAGGGTGAAAAGGTCTCTGTGGACTTTTCATATTTAAACCAATTACCAACTGTTTGGTTAGCCACATCACTCACGGAGGATCAGCTTGAGGCTGTAGCCATGGCTAAAATTGAATCCGGGTGGCACTGTGAATAAAAGATGCAAATCACCTTTATAAGCATCAGTCATGTCAGATGTTAAACACATAACATAAATGCTTCATGTAGTCTCTGTTCCTCTGCATGTTAGTTGTGCGAGTGTAAATTCTTGCAATATTGGTCTCCTAATGGTTTGTGTGAGTCATTAATCTGTTCAAACATGGGCTCAGGGTGCTGAAAAATTGCCCTCATTGATACAAGCGATGAAAAAGCAATGATAATTCATCATCTGGCCACAGGTCTAATCCAAAACAAAACAAATATAGAGCAGTTACACTACAATTAGTTCATATATCACAATGTAAGTATCCTAATAAGAGCCATTTGAAAGCACAACAGATATAAGAAATGATTCAAGGCATAGTGCTGAGAGCAAATGTGCAGCCCAGGGCCAAATTTATTCCCTACTCTGTTGCCACAAACTCTCAAGCAAACAATATATGTGGAGTGTGTTTCGGTTCGTCCTTTAACCCCTGTGTATGTACGGATGTGTCTAATGCATAGAGAAGTTAGTAGGGGTTATCAATCTGGTCTGGTTATTGGCGGTGAAACAAGTGAAACAGGTTGTAAAAATGTGAATTATATGGCCTTGTCTGCCAAGTGGACAAGGCCTTCACGAGAGTAAAGTCCATATGAAAAGTTCCAAAATTAAATATCAATCGTTAAAAAACACACCCTCTCTCCTACACTGACCAATATTTTGAAGTTAGGAGTCATTTTAAGTTTGTGTCACAAAAATTTGCCATGATGGATATATGTGTATATGAATGAAACCCTTCATATGCACCTCACTGTGCACAAACCTCACAGCTAAGTGTGTGATCTGTATTTCTCCCCAGGGTGTGTATGGGCCCAGGTAATGATGCCCATCAAAGGGCCTCTCTGAGCTGACACCCACCATCGTAGGCCCCGGGACCGTGTGGATGAGGAGGAGGTGGATCTGCTCCCTCGTGCTGAGACCATGGTCAGAGCTCAGCAGAACCAGCCAGTGAAGCGAGGGAAGCCCCAGAAGAAGAGGGGAAGCAAGGAGGGAGGAGGCGGGATGAAAAAAGGGAAAGAGAGAAAGACTGAGCGGAGAGGGGGAAAAAAGAAGGAGAAGAAGGAGAAGAAAGAGTTATATCGTCGCAGGAAGAAGACACTGGCAGTGAGTGATGGAGATGCACTGGACTGTTGTGTCCTGCTCACCCGGCTGGAGGAGAAAGGGGTGATGGGTAAAGCGAAGGATGCACCAAGAGCTGGGAAGCATAAGGGTGTGAAAGTCAAAAAGAAGCGGCTCTCTGGCTCTTCTCAAAGGACCAAATGTGGCAAATCCGGACAAAGGACAACTTCTGCAACCAATCAGCAAGCACTGGAACCAAAAATCAAGCAATCAGACGCCTTACTCATGTTGCCCGCAGCCATCTTTGAGCCTCGCAGGCGGAGAATGGCCTCTCTTAATGCAGAGGCTGTCAACAGCTTGTTGCTCTACAGAGACACATCTCTAGCATCAAATCTCACGAGGAAACAGCAGCCTCCTGATGAGGGTCTTGCTAAAGATAGTTCTAGTAAAGCCGCCGCCGTTCGTGAAGACGAACACAAAGCACGTAAAACCAAAAAGGTTCCCACAGAAAGGAAACCGGACTTAAGCGAAAGACCTGAAAAACAGAAGAGATCAAAGGTGGCGGCTGACATTGACTGGTTGGCTTTGTTCACCCCGACACCGAGACGTCAGGCAGGGCTCACTGCTGCAACACTGCTCAAACTCACTAGTGCCCCATATGGAACCAAACGGCAAAGAAAGCTGGACTGTAAGCAGGAGAGTGGGAGCGAGAAAGCAGCAGCGGCACAGAGCAAGATAAGCGGTGACGCTGGGTGTGGGGGAACAATGCAGACCAAAAGATCAACCCATCCCAAACGGGACGAGAAGCATGGAAAACAGGGTATAGAGGATCCAGTCCACTCCCAGCTGGGATCTAGCAAACAGAAATGCTGTACTTTGTCTAGAACGAAGACTATGGATCCAGAGGGGCCATGGAAGGGGACCACAGGGGGGCAGGAGAGCCACAAACAAGGACGTAGTAGCTCCACGAATAGCCTCTCCCTGAAACCAGTCAAAGAGGAGCAGGTCGAGACGGAGGTGTCTCCCTGCTACTGCTGCTCCCAGGAGAGGTGTGTCGAGTACTGCCACAGACTTGCCCTCTTCCTGGGGGAGAAGAGCTTCAAGGAACCTGAGGACGGCTCGCTGTCAAAGGTGTTCCACCATCACCACCATCATCATCACCACCATCTTCAGTCGCCCCACCCAGCGGCCATAACCATCAGCCCGCACACGTACACCTGCTTCCCCAGTTACTACGTCCACTTTAGCCACCCGGATGCCTCACCCACCTCCATACCCCCGATCACGCTGTGCCCCAGGGGTGGCAAAAGACCCAAGCTGCTCCCCAGTACCGGTTCCCAACCTACAGGGATTTCCCACCCGGTGTACTGCTGCACCTCAGTGGGAGCATGCTATGGAGAGCCTTGCAGGATCAACGGCTACTCTCCCTACACCGGCGTACTTCCTACCATCGCTAGAACAGGGTGCTCCTTCAGTACCACAGACTGCAGCAAATGTAACCACGGCATTAAAAGAGGTGAGTTTGACATTAGTGGTGTTTAAATATTCCTCCAGTTAGTGTACAGACCTATGTATTTGTTGTTTATAATTTCTGTACAGTGCCTAATTATTTAAAGGCACAAAGTGTCATTTTCCTTGATTTTGTTTCCATTCACATCTTCTCACCGCAGCACATTCTGTGTGTCCTTGAGGCCTAATAAACATGTCAAATGCATTTCTTACCTCAAAACATATTGGCAAAGACTTATGATAGGATATTTTGAAAGGTGCATTGATTACATTGGCGTCTGTAATATGTTGCCCTGGTGCTCATGGCGTGTGAGAAGAACATGTCATGTAAACCAGACTGGGTTTACTTGTGTGCTCTATAGTAGTTACAAACTACACTGTGTGTACACCTTTTAGCTAACATACAACGTTATTATATAAATTCATAGCTTACAGCATAATAATAGTATTAACCTGATGTATAGGAAAAACAAAACATAATAAAAATGATAATTAAAACTATAATTGCTGATAAACTGGTAGGGAATGAGCTATGGTTTAGTCTGCCATACGGAAGGTATACAGAAAACAAATTGAACTGAACAATAGAAATAAATTACGAGTGCTGGTGGGTTCTACATCTGTGTGGGTGAAAAGTGCTGTGCTGTGTGTGTGTGTGTGTGTGTGTGTGTGTGTGTGTGTGCTGATATTCTAGTAGGATCATGGTAAACAGGCACAGAGGTAAAAATTTACAGTCTGTTGGATGGTGAGGCGCAGACCAGATATTGTGGAGGTGAGTCTTCAGAGGCTTGTGTAATTTCCTAATAATCATGAGTATTGAGCGTTCATGTATACACGTATCATTGTTCTAATAACAGATGGCAGTGATAAGGTTATTGTGCTTGAAATGACCTCCTTAGTCAGTCTACCAAAGGAGCACAATGTGCTTAGAATAGTTATTATGTCTGACATTTTTAATCTCCTATTTTGGAATGTCAGCTGAGTGGGAAGTAACAAAAAATGTCAGATAAGGGGCAAGACCTCTTTTGTCTCTGTTTGAATACAAGCTGCCAGACAATGAGCACTCGGCCCGGTTAGCCGAAACCTAATGAACCGATGATATGAGCTGCAAAGGCTCACTTTGAGTGTCAGTGGCAAGTTTTCCTACAGCGCTGCATTCATGTCAGACATACGAGTGAGAGCAGTGAAACTCCGAGGCAATGCCAACATCACTGTGTGTGTGTGTGTGTGTGTGCGTGTGTGTGTGCGTGCGTGTGTGTGTGTGTATGTGCGTGTGCATGTGTTTAAAGGGTGTATGGTTAGAAACACCTGAACATGACCTCATTAAACGGCACTAATTACACATCAACACTCTCTCTCTCTCTCTCTCTCTCTTTCTCTCTCTCTCTCTCTCTCTCTCTCTGTGGTCTCA
>OMLB01007348.1:2940-13957 GCA_900302555.1 Myripristis jacobus | reverse complement strand
GGGATTGTTTGCAACGGGACGGTACCAGGGAACAGCCGCCATATTTGGGTCTCTCCACACAGGCCTCCACTAGATGTCCCTCATGGTAGTATGGAGCACAGTAGCGGAGCAGGCTCAGAGACTCAGAAACCTGGTGTGAAACAACAGAAAATTGAATGACATCAATTGTTGGTAGATACTGTTAAACATTATCAGTTATACTGTTATCAGATTCACAATGTTCAAAGCATTCCAGAAGTTACTTTGTCTTTTAAAGTGTTGTAATTTAAAGTTTTGTTGTATCCATTTTCTTTCCAGCCTCCTACAGCCAAAGTCTGAGCCCTTGGCCGACAGCAACAACCATTTACAAAAATACATTGCTAGTGAATGGATTGACCATCTGCTTATCATTAGCAAACTTGTCCAATCAAACAAATGAACCATATGACATAGTATGTATGTGCCAAAACTAAAAAAACAAAAAAGCATGTTGGTGCATGTTTCTGTTTTTGTAAGGAAAATCTAAATTGTTGGCTTGTTGTTTCTGTTTTCAAATTCAGCGCACTCTCATTTGTTACCGTCATCATCATTTATGCCATGCTGTTATTTCCTCAAAGGACACTGATTGGTCTAGGCCATTTGGTTGGAGCTGCTCTGATGGTTTTACAAGTCAAACAAAAGTTATCCTGCAAGATCAGCTGGCAGCCAGAGGTGACTCTCCTCCAGCCTTTCTCATCTACACCTACTTCAGTTAGTGATTTCCTACATCTTACAAAAAGCTTTTCTCCAACCCCCAGACAATTTGCCAGGACTTACTCCATTCAGCTCTGAGTTTTAGTGTAGGTGGAGAGAGTGATGGTGATAAGTAATAGTAACAGGAAAGAAAGCGAGTCTTTCAAGTCAAAAAAAAGAAAAAAGTGAGAACATGTTCTGTGCCTCCACTGCATTATGGTCTGCCAAGACTCCTGATGGTGGAGAAATTGGTATCTGTTCTATGACAGGTTTCTTCATGCACAGTTGCTGCATGTTGGTGTAACATGGCATGTTTGGAGAAAGAAGCCTTTGCTCTGTGATTCTGAGGTACTGACACAAAACCTGACATTTGCCAATGATATTTTAAATATTTTTTTCTTCTATCACACTTTATTATTACTGCATTTGAGATTTCAGTGTGACATTGCCATCTATATGTTTAAGAAATGAAGTTCAAGCATTTTAGGGTGGATTTTTCCTTTAACAGCATGTGTCAGGGATCTATTCATCTAAAGAGGTTTACTGGTAATTGCAATCCATTTTGTATGGCAATTTTCAAAATGGAGAGTGTACTCAAAAGAAAGCTACCTGTTGTGAGGTGAGGCTAAGGCAGCAAGAGGCATTGGTGAGGACAGCCAAGTAGTTCCCCAGAGACCAGCTAGGACAGCATCCGCCCCGGGATGCCCTTTCTTCAGCCTCCACCCTCGCATGCTGCTGGCACAGCTCCTGGAACGGGGCCTGGGAGCGAATCTGGATCAGACAAGGGAAAGGTTTTTTGAATGCATGCCCAGTGTTGAAAAGAATTTACAAAATAGGAATTCACTTTAGATGAAGTAATGTGGTTAAAGTGGCGTTTCTCAGTCCTCCAGAGAATTTAATAGCGGTGCAGAGGGTATAGAGAATAGGGTGAGCTGAGAAAGACGAAAGGTGAGATGGAAGATGATGATTAAGGAAGGAAGTCAAAACACAGGCAGACGGCAGAGGACAAAGGTGAGATGGAGGGATGGGAGGAACAGCACGCACCCTGGCTTGCTCCATCTCACACATGGAGAAGATGGCCTTCAGGCTCCAGAGACTGGCTGAGTTCCCTGAACGAAACACCAGCTGGGCAAAACGCTCGCCTGCATGGAGAGAGACACAGATGGATGGAACAAAACAAGACAACCAGCCCTTAAACGCTGAGACAGTTAAAACGCTCAGCACAATTCAGCTGTTGTCTAACAAACTATTTTGTAGGCAAACCACATATTTCTTTATTGTTTTTCCTTGTTTTCTCATACTCCTGTGCTGGATATAAATATCACTTGAAAAAGAAATGCAACCTTCAAGTCTTGGGAATGAAAACTAATCCTTTTAGGACATTCTGTATGTTTGATAAGGAAAACAGAGGCATAGTCTCTGATCTACAAGGAGCTCTAAATTAAAGACACAATCTGGAACTAGCTGCCTAGGGAAACACAAGAAGCAATTGCAAATTCTGTTTTCTTTGAAGTTGCAACTAAAGACACATGTCTTGCAAACTTCGATTTAACAGCTGTTAAATGCCAGTATTATAGTCATTTGTTTGCTGGGATTTCAGTGTGTCATGCTTTGCTGAGCAGGCCTTTGCAAGCTGTGCTTTTGGCTTCAATGTGTTGAAGCACGTGGAAGCTGTGCAACAGTTGAGTGGACTGTAAAGTCTGTGGTATTTTTGATGTTAACTTACATTATAATAATATTACCATTTCATTGTCTGCACTGCTGAGTAGCCACAGGTTGCCCTCTTACTTTTTAACTTGTAAACAAAGGTGAGATACAAATGTAGCTACTATTATTACTGGTGCTGCCAGATTTACTTTTTGTGTTATTATTGCAGCAGCAGTTTGAAAGATTTGTTGATTCTTTGATTTAATACTGTATTGATTAAAGATGAACTGATCAGGTCAGCTAACCCACCTGGAGCATCACAGAGGAAGTTGTCTGGAGAAGAGTCTCTGTCCAGCATCCGCCTGGTGCGAAGTCTCGGGGCATCCTGGCTGCTGCTGGCATCTCCACTGATCACACACACACACACACACACACACACACACACACACACATACATGCACATGCAGGTATGTGCATGTATAAAAAACAGGTATTTTTTCAGATATCTCCAAGACATAACGTCAGTATCATCAGTGACTTAGATTAAAATCTCTTTCATAGACTTGGTTTTCTGAAATTGTTTTTTTATTCCTTCCTGTAAAGCACTTTGTTTACTTTAGTATTAGTGCAATAAAAATATAATTAGCCTTAGCATAGTTTTTGTATTATCATAAAATGTCTTCATTGAAATTACTCCAAATAGATGGGCTCCAGTAACCGTACTGTGTCTTGCCAGTTTTCTAACGCGGCTCTCATACACCCAAACACACACACATACACAGTGCAACCACTGATGCTGCATCAATAGCAGCTTTGTGTACAGCTCATATCCCCCTGTAAGGCATGTGGGCAGCATTTGGTGGTGCGGCCCCGCTGAGCAGGAGGCCTGCATGGTGCTGAACCCCACTGACCTTTCACTGAGCTGCTGCGGTAAAGGAGACAGAGCTTTTCCAGGCCCTGTGTTCTCCTGCAGCTTGATCAAGCTGGACTGGCGGACTCCAATATAGGTTCCCCGTGGTTCAAAACCCTGAAAAAATGGCACACACACACACACAGATACATACACACAAACATCAAAGCTAATGACACAGTGCCGACAGCTTGCTGAATTAATTTGCATGAAAACCACATTATAGTATGTGAACAGAGACAGTTCAAGCCACTGAGTGAAGAGGTTTTTCTGTAAATTCATGGCTTAAAATACAGTAATCAAATTTCATGATGACTTTGACCAAATACCTTAATAAGGATATTGTAGGGATGACTTTTAGACCTTTTATAAGATATTTACACACAAGCGATCTTTCATAAATAAGTAATGTTTATGAAGTAATGTGGATATGATGACCAAGCAGGTAGAGGCAAATAATAGAACAGCTACAGCAGTCTAATAAGTTCCGAAAATTACACCCCCTGACTATACTACTGCAGCCCAATCCAGGAGAAGCCAACACTTACGCCATATCACAATATTATGATATCCAAAAGCCAAGATGGTATCTATTCTTGTATCATAATATTGATATAATATCAATATATCTCCCAGACCTCAAAGAGGGGGAGCTGCTAAATAGCTGAAATTAGAAAAGGCAGTAGGCTTTGAAAGTCTTGTTATTGATTTTGTTATTACAGGAACATCAGCAGGACGTGGATGTCAGCTTGTGCCATTATGAGAGTCATTTCTTCAACAGGGTTTATCCTGAACTCGTGCATTACAAAGGTGATGCAGTTTGTTTAATTAAGATGACGGCAAGTGTGATCTAATTCAGTGTGGTTCGTTAGATCTGAGACGAAGCTGAAATAAAAGGATATGGCTCCGTTCATGAATCATCAGGAAAGTAGTAATTAACGCTAAGCCTGAGGTGGTGAGGAGGGTTTGTATTGTCGCTTTGAAAGGAAGGTGACGGGAGAGATGTATGCGCTGCAGAGGGGGAAACTGCCATGATTATAGCTTTACTATTTGATTCTCAGTGTATTTGTGTGTGTGTGTGTGTGTGTAGCAAGCATGTTGTGCTGTAACTCCGAGGGAGGGCTTCTTGCAAAATGACTCACCAGGAGTGGGTCAGAGAAATCTGGCAGCGGGCCAATGAGCAGGCTGGCCAGGGAGCATCCCAGGAGGACGACAGCACAGCCCAGCAGCACAGCCAGCGGGTAGTCCACAATCACCTGGGAATAGCTGCCAAATACACACCACCAAAGAAGTCAGTGACACTGGGTAAACATTAATTGTCCACAACAGAGAATATGCCCATGAGGTGGCTGTTAAAGTGAAAACCGGCTTTCAACCGGTTGCCAACGTGAGAAACGGGTGTGTAGTAAAACCAGTTCAAATGCGTGGAAATTACATCATTTATTTACTGTAAATGTTGGTGTGTTAATATCAGTACTGACTTTCTGGGGATCCAGTAGAGTCCTCCATCCCTAAAACATAAAAAAAAAAATAAACTCATCATACTAATTTGGACCCTCTACATAGATCAGGCTGTTTGTAACACACATGCAGAAAAGCAGGCAGAAATACACACCTGACAGTCACCACATGCCGCTGTGTGGGTTTATGCGCTCCACCATCATGCGAGCCATGCAGCCAATGACATCTCACGGCGCCGTGGCAGGATGTCTGGTGGGTAGAACCACAGCTACGTCCCACTTTCACCACCACACCTCCAGCGGAGCAGTCAGCATGAGGACCTGCTGGGGCTGAATGACAGTCGTGGCAGGTGCTGGATTTAATTGGCTTGTGATGGCTGCAGCAGTGACATCTGCGGGGCTGCGGCGAATCATAGGCCACAGCCCGGAGACCCTGGGGGACCTAAAAGAGAGGAGCATGGAGAAGTAGAAAAAAATATGAGTTAATATTAGATCTTGTCAAGTAGAATATACAAGCTGTCTACTCTAGCTCAGTGATGTGCTTCTGTTTTTTCTGTATTTTTTGTAAAAAAAAAAATATTCTGTATGTTTCTGTATTTTTCAAGCTAAGGCATTTGGATTAACGTAATGTAGCTTCAATGTAGTTTCAAAGTTAAAAAAACATCAGACACATTCTGTATCTGCTGGTTGCAGCGTTTCACTGAAGCAACATCAGGGTTATACTGAGTGAGTTTTAGTGAATATAATGAATACACCAATTCCGCTGTGTTATGGCTGCACTGTTACATCAAATAGAAAATATCTAGATGTCTCAGGATTTTATACTCATTTCCCTGTAATTCAGCAGGATATATTTGATAACTCTGGTCACCTTGGGATCTCCACTATAGTTTTAAAAAAGGTTCTTTAGGTTTGAACAAAGCTTGGATGTGCATCATGACTTGTAATGATGAACCTACTGATGGGACTGGCAGAGCTGAAGAGGTACAAGATGACACAATCATTATTTTTGCTACCGCCCCCCTTGTGGGAGCTTGTACGTATTTTTGACCCAACCCGAGGCATTCTGACTGCATTTTAATGAGTGTCTATTAGGTGTCATCTACCCGCTAAACAGCATACAGTAAGTCTGTGCTCGTACCTGGTGGTAAAGCTGGCAGGTAGAGGAGGGTCTGCCGAGGCTGCTGCAGCTGTCACACAGATCCTCTTCAGACTGGATGACTGTCAGCTGGGCCTCGGCAGCACATGTGCTGTCAGGGGGGCACAGAGAAACCGCCGGGATCTCACTGAGGAGGAACGAGAGGAACGGGGTCAGAGAGAGAAGAGAGAAAAGGGAAGAGGCAAGGAACGGCGAAGAAATGAGGCGGACAAGAAATGAGTGGCAGATGAGGTAAGAGACAGAGAAGGCAGCGACAAAGGTCTGCGCACAAGGTATCGCTTGTGAAACAATGCAATGAGGCAGAAGATAATGGCTGTAAATAAAGAGCAAAAGACCCGCTATTCTGCAAGACACTTAGTGACATTTCAGTTCCTTGGCTATATTCTTGGCTTGGGTGTATCGTCTTGTACTCAGGGGAGAAATGAGTGGGTCAGCAGAACTAATGAGGTAAGGGATAGAAACACAGTGTGGCTACAGCAAGCTGCAGGGTCCAATTAAAAAAGAAGAGAGGGGAGAAAGAGCAGAGTGGGAGCATATATGTAACAGAGAGTAACACTATTTTTACTACATGTCACAGGCCTTACGATGTGAGTGGTAGGCAGCTATTCAGGATAGATATATGACTCATAGGTAATGGCAAGAGGAAGGAAAACCTGGCAGTGATGGGTGAAATGTTATGCTTCCCATCAGTTTTTACTGGATATAATCTTCATTGCCACAGTTTCTCATTTCATGACACTTCATTTGTCATCATCTTTTCTACTCCTAATATTCAAAATAATGGCCTCAAAAATGTGGCAGTGGTAAAAACTATGAAATTTGCCAATAGTCATGACATTTAATTTTTGCGTGGGTGAAAGTTGTATGCTAAACTTCCAGAGGCTACATAATACTTAATCTCCATTGTCTCCAAACAACTGGAGTGACCTCCTCAACTCTGACTGGATGGGCCAAACTAAATCAGCATTAATGTTATAGCACCTCAGTGGGCAAAAGGTTTGCGGTCTGTGTCTGCTTTTCCACAGTAGAGTGCATGTGGCCGCACTTCTTGTCACTATGGTAGCAGAGTAAGTAAACAGGGGCTAAATGACCTCACACAGTTTTATTTGCTTCCCATAAAAAGGGGCATGGGTGATAGCTGGGTTGGGTTGATTGTATACAGTAGCACAGGGATTATGGAACTGACATTAAGGATTCAGTTTGAGGCTCACAAATAATCCATCCCCTGCATTTCCCTTTAAATTACAATAACACTGTCCTTTGATCTAAATAATAAGCAGCCTGCCGTGTAGCCACCAGCTCTGAGTCACATAATGAGTGCAGAAAGCTGAAACGCCCAAGTCGATTCTGTATACTGTTCTGGGATTGACTTATTTGAAACTGGGCTGGGCAATATGGACAAAATCAAATACCACAATATCTTTGACTAAATACTGTGACAGCATTGATGGGATGACTATTGGCGTTGTCATAAGACATTTACACACAAGTGATTTCTAATAACCGCTCATTAGCAACGTGAATATGATGGCCAAGCAGGTAGAGGACAGTCTTATAAGTTCTGAGAATTGCCTCCCTTTGCTGTAATGCAGCCTTTAAAACCAGGACGAGGCAATGACAGTGTCTATATCAGCATGTTACAATATCCAAAGTCCCAGACAATATCTAGTCTCACATCATGATATCGATGTAATATCTATCTGTTGCCCCGATTCAGTTTGGACACACTTTTGACTGCCTGTGACATGGTAAACCCTATACTCACTGAATTATGCGCAAATACTATTAGACCCGTGCCTGGCAGCCTCCTCTCTGCAGGGTGCCCAATAAAATTTACTTAGGCCTATTATTCTTCTTTGATGGTTTTAGCAGAGCTGGCAGGTACAGATACACACATGCAGAAGGAGGGCAATTTGTGGAACGTATTAATATTTCAGAGGATGAGAACAAAAATACACCCGGGAAGGTGTTACTGAGCTGCGGCCCACAACCCGGAGATAAATGGCTCCTTTTACAATGTGTGATAAAAAAGGACAGAGGCATTGCGAACAGACTTCACAATGCTCAAGCTACGAGGGACCTTTGGTTAAAACACGCAAGTGAGGTAAAAAGAAAAGCTCTCGTTTTATTTTGCATATGTTCATAAGTTGTTCACTGTGGATAATTTTATCTCCATTTAAAAAAAAAAAAAAAGTTTGCACTTGGTTCTTTTGTTGTCTTTCATTGTGACTGGCTGTGATCAGTGTGAGCTTGACTTGTAGAGGTGATCTCATGGGTCTGATGAGAGCTGATCTAAAGATTTACAGCACATTTGGCTGCTTGAGCTGATGCCTTGGGCCCATCTTGATGCCAGTGCCTTAGGACAGCCTAAAGGCATGCAGAGGACTCAAGGAGAATCATTATGCATCTCTGAGGCAAAAAAAAAACAAAAAAAACTGCTTTCTCCCCTGTCTGTCTCTCTGTCGCTGTCTGTGTCTCCATCTTTGTCTCTCTCCCTGTCCCTCTGGATTACTCTCCAAGCAGTGAGGAATACAGTGACAGGTTGACCACAGTGACCCAAACTGATTGACAGTCCAGTGCAGGAGGTGGGAGCCACCAGCTATCGATAATGACAGTCAGCTAACATTATGTATATGTGTACATGTGTGTGTGCATCTGTCAAAGGCACAGTATAGTAAAGAGTGCAAGAAAAGCTGTTAGGCTACATGGCAAAGGATGAAAATTAATGCAGTGAGGTTTGTTTATGAAATTGCATAGATACTGATGGGTAATTATGTAATGTTTGCACACTGCCTGAAAATGGGATAAACAACCATGAATTATTGATGGAAGAAAAAGTAAGTTGCCAGTGTAAGTTCACCAGCAATAGAAAGAGAGTGGGGGAAGAAATTGTTTATCATTGTTGATCACAATTACAGCTGTTCCTTGGAAAAAAATAACTAGAAATAACATCCTGACAAATTTGTGCTCTGAGTGATACATAACCCTATTGTTTGCAGCATAAACACAGCTGGACCGAGTGATGCATGGCACAACAATCATTGCGGCTGCACGAGGCTTTTGAGAAACACGTTCACCTCTGCTGATTGCATTATTAGTCGTCCGATAATCAAATCATGCATTAAGCTACACAAGCAAGGAAAACGACCCACCTTTGAGAAGCTTCCTTTATTTCCCTTTCATCTGTGGGAGAATCATCCATTACAATCGCATCCGTGCTCTCTCCTATTATCGAGCAAGCATCCATCTCCACCCACGATTTGGCTTTGAAAACACACACGCACTCACACACACAAACACAAACACAATTACCAATTTACTGTAATTTCGGAATGAGCTTACAAAACAGCCCCATCTGAGCAGACTCAGTCCACGAGGAATAGGGATGTGGGTTTATTTCTAAAGCTGCTACTACAGAGCAGCACCGGGCTGTTTGGGTTAATCTGCCCCGAGCCGCGCTGTGATTGGCTGCGGCCGCCGTGATGCTGAGGACGCTGCCTGGTTGCTGTCCAACCGGCCGCGGTGCTGGAGGAGAAGTGACGGATACAATGCATCAGTGCCTGGTAATTGGGTCGGATCTGGCCTGGCGCTCCAGCTGCCGCTCACCGTCACATTAGGAAGGTCTACACAGACGGTGATGCTGTTGTAAATAACCAAGAAAAAAGGCTGATAAACTCTGAACAATGAGTTCCCAGCCGCTGTGCATCAGGAGAACAACAGCCGCGCCTACTGAATCACACGCCTGGTGTGTAGAAGTACAAAAATAGAGACATGTACTCCTTTTATGGCTCACACTGACGAGGTGGAGTCAGGTAAAGTCCATTATCCCTAGATGTTAGCTCTCTGCATCACAAAGGAGGGGATGTGGGCTAGAAGATGTTGATGGTCCAACTCATTATCAGGAAAATAGCCTAACAGTTACACATTCAGTGTATTTTCAGAGGAAGCCATCTCTGATTTTGTTTTTATTTATTATCATTTTTACCCTTGAAAGACTCCATCTTGTAGTTTACATCAGTTTGTAATGCCACACCTTATAGACCTACGATGACTTCATGATATCAAGATTTATGTCGACCAAAAGGCATCTTTGCTCTATTCTGCACATAGAATAATAGAATAGTATAGAATAAGGTAGAATCGAATAGAAAAGGCCAGGACAGAATAATTTCAGAATACATTAGACTGGCATGTCGCTCTGCTGTACACCTGTAGCCCTACACCAGGCTGTAACTCTGGCCCCCTGAAACAAGAGCAAAAACATGACAGTGTGATCAACAGAGAGGAGAAGCCCCAGCAGCTGACCTGTGTGACTCTTTGCTAATGAGGCGGCCGCTGGTCTGGCTCTGGTTATAAATATGAATCTTGTCTCAGGGCCCTTGTCACTGAGGTGCCGTGCTAAAAGATTTATTGAAAGAAAGGAGAAGATCAGAAGCCACACAGGAAAAGGAAAAGGCACTTTTCAGAGTGTTGGGCAAGAGATGATATTTTACTCACAGCTTAAAAGGAGAAAGAGAGCCAACAGAGGCAGCAGGGGAGGCAGTGGATCTTTCATCTCACCCAAAGTCATCCATGCATGAAGGAGTCTTGATGCGCAAGATTGATTGATGGGCTACAAAGAGATGTGGGCTGGTGCTGATGAATTGTTACAGATGATTGGTAAAACCAAGATGCCTTTGGATTCATGAGATGGCAGAGGGAAGGAGTGTGAAGGAGTGTCATAATCATTATTTACAGAGAGATTTGGAAGATATGTGGAACATGACTTCTAATTTGTGTTTGCAGGCGAGTATTCTTTACTGTGTGCATAATTACCCCGAGATTCAGCAACAAGCTTACGCCTGTGTTGCTGCTGACTGACTAATGACTTGTTTACTTCAGACATTAGCCTGCACATGATAGCACTCACCACCATGTGCACACACACACACACACACACAGACAGAATATCTATCTCTCTATCTATAAATATGCAAATACACTAACAGCCAGGTACCATAAACAGACAAGCACAATATAATGAGGGAGAGAAACACATGATCTCTCTCTCTCTCTCCCTCACTGTGTGTGTGTGTGTGTGTGTGTGTGTGTGTGTGTGTGTGTGTGTGTGTGTGTGTGTGTGTGAGTGTG
>OMLB01007347.1:2743-15463 GCA_900302555.1 Myripristis jacobus | reverse complement strand
TGCGTGCGTCAGTGCCCTGTCACTATGACTCCATCTGCTACCCTTTGTCACTTTGTATTTATCTGTTTGGATGTGTTTCTGCGTATGTGTGTGCACGCGTACATGTGTATAAGTGTAGATGTGCTTGTGTGTGAATATGCCCTTGTGCGTTATGTGTGTGTGTGTGTTCATGTCCATCTGTGTGTGCATATGCCTGTCCTTGTTTGTGTGTCTGTGTGTTAGCCTCAGTGCCTCACTATCTGACCCTTTCAGCTAGTCTTAACGGTTGGGTGGGTTAGCATTGTTGAATCCATTCCAGATGTGTTGAAGTTTAAAAAGATCTGCTTGTAACACTGTAAATATTGCATTGCATTGTGGGATTGACAGGGTGATAAATGGATAAAGGTTAAAGAGGTCATCTTCAGAATGAAGGAAAAATGAAAAAGTGAACACATTTCAACAGGTGATATCAAGTTTAGTCAAATTTTATTTACAAAGCACATTTCATATCAAAGCAGTTCAATGTGCTTGACATGCACCAGAAAGACTGAGAGTCTTACGCAATTGGTATAACAGCCAGTTGGTACTACAGCTGCAACCCACACTCCTTTTAAACAGTATGCCAATATAAGTTGCTTTAAATGAGTATACAGCAGGTCATCTGGCAGATTATTCCGATGTATGGGAGCATGGAAAGCAAAAAACTGCATCGCCGATTTTCAGCCTCACAGTCTATGCATGCTAGAAATACCGTTGAGAACTTTTACAATTGAGAACAGAATGATCTTTTGATCTATTATAAAACTTGGTGGTAGCCAGTGAAGAGATTTAAGAATAGGGGTCATATTATCTGATTTTCTTGGACCAGTCAAAACTCCAGAAAAGGCCAGTCTAGTAATCTGTAATTATTTAGCCAGGTAGCTGTGAAAGTTTACCTGTTTTTCTGAGTCTGATTGTGCTAAATGCTCTGTTACTTTAAAGATGTTTGAAGATGATAGATGATGTTGATATAATTCTGAAAGTTCATGTCAGCATCTGAAATCACTCCATGATTTCTGACCTGTGTACTGCTCTTCAGAGACAAGAATGTCTCTCTGTTTCTTTTGGCACTTAAACCAATACCTCTGTTTTGTATTTATTAGACTGAAGGAAGATTTGGGACATCAAAAACTATGTTTACAAGGCTACAATCCCCTAGAGACAAAGAAATGAAAATCTGTGTATCATCTGCATAACTATAACAAATCACATGATTCCTTATGATATGTGCTTGTAGTAACACATAAAGCTTGAACGAAAGTGGTCCAAGAATTTACCCCTGCTGCACCCCTTGGAAAATATCAGCTTTCTTGGATTTGAAATCACCAAAGGAAACACATACAATTCGTCCCCTCAAATATGGACTAAACTGGTCTAGAAATGAGCCGTATAAGCCAACCCACTTCATTCTGTGACAATGATATGATCAATCATGCAGGCTGCACTGAAGTCCAACATCATTAGGTCATACAGGTTTTGTATCAATATTCATCCTAAGGGTTTGACAACCTTGCCAAGGGCTACCCCCCATGTGATGTTAATGTAATGCAATGTGTAATGTTAATGTTTTTTTTCATTAAAATAAGTTGCACACTCATTACATTTAGCAATTGAGGAATAATCTTCACATTGAGCGGGGAGTGCATGAGGCAGAGGGTTAATTGAGGTTAGAACCATTAGCACTCAATTGACAAAATCATGGAATAAGCAGGTAATTTACCAGTAGCTCAGTCTCATGATGAGTACAATGGCAACTGAACCTTAAAATTTCTTGAGGTCCTTTTTGCCAGTTGAATCTAAAGGGTTCATATTGTAGCTCTGATGATGAGAACAATGTAGCGTCAAGTGTCATATTTTGTGCTTATTCCACATTTTGTCAATTGAATATAAAGGGTCCTCACTTCAATGCAATTTTACATAGAGCACCTTAAATTAACCTTAAATAGGATATTCATTTGCATATGCATTGCTCTTAATATCCTCTGTGGGTTTTGAGTATGATCATTCACAATTTTGAATATATAAGTATGATTGGCTCGCACATTTAATATCTTTATTATATGCATAGAGCTTCTCTTCGTAAGAATCAGACTGAATCTGAATTTTAGTCTTCTTCCACCTCTAGTCAGCCTTTTGGCTGTCGTGCTGCCCCTTTACTTCCCTATTTCTCTTCCTTTTTAAAGAGCCTTTGATTTGCCAAACACTGTCGTCACAAAAAGGAGCAACCGCATCATCAGTTTCACTCATTCTGTGGTTAAAATTGTCCACCAAATCATCACATAGAACAAAAACATCAGCTGCTGCAGCATTAAGATAGTGTATCTTAACAACTGTGACTGAGTTTGGTGTCTCTAGAGCAAGTGTTACATCAAAGAAAACACAGTATTGATCTGATATTGTAACAAAGGATGAATTTAATTGAGATATGAAAGCCTCTGCAAACAACAAAAAAGTATGCCCTTTTTCATTAGTTTGTCCAATTATATCCTGCTGGAAACCAAATATGTCCAAAAGACTAATTAAGTTAAGTTTTCACATAAGGGTCAGAGGGTTTGTTCATGTGCATATTAAAATCACCAGAAAAAAAAAGCACACAAAAAACTATACATATCTTCTGTACACATCTTCTGCATATCTTACGTCATTAAGCCCAATATATACAATCACCTTCCATTGTGACAAGAGCCCTGAGGACCATGTCTAATGTCAGTGCAACTTCAATTCTGCCATTCCTGGCTGTTTGGAGAAGTATTACACATAAGGCTTATTATGCCACATATTATGCCACCAACCCAGCAGTAACAGATTCAACAATTGTGTTGTCCAGGGCAAGAACCATATGATTGGGCAAATATTTGGCATGCTGAAAATGCATGCTAGATGCTTGCACAAGTCATGTGGCAAATTACAATGCAGTCTTCAACTGTACTGTGCAGCATGCCAACATGTCTTTTCAGAGGAGACCTTTTCAGAGGAACCTAACATGTAGCCCATCTTTGGTTAAAGCTCCTGTCACTGCCTCTGACCAAGGCACTGGCTTTAGAACTGGAGTCGGTCCCTGGGAGCTGAACCATGGCCGCCCGCTGCTCGTACTAACTAACAGATTTCCCCACAGCAATAAATAAAGTGTAACTTGACTTAACTTTACAAAGAGTACGGCAGAAGGAGGGTCACCTGAATGTGGCAATGGTATAGTGAGCCAGCTTGAACACACGGCAGAGGAGGGACCAGCTGGCAGAGGAGTTGTAGCCATGGACTGTATTTTCTTTACTACTTTACTTTACTGTACTAGTTGCAATGATGACTTGCTTGTGTACTTGATTTATTAATTTATTCCTCTGACATAATGAACTACATGAAGATGATGAAGTTATTCTCCAAACCCCTCTAATACATTCCAATACATGCAGCCCCTTTACACTTCAGTGCATATCGGCAAGGCTGTGCTGAGATGAATGAAATTAGCGAGTGAAGTTTGGATACGCCCTCATTGGCCATGTGCTTGGATGCAGCATTCAGTACAGGTCATTTTGATTGCAGATGTAAAATAGGGCCGATTGTTATTATCAGTTTTGCTAGCCTTCCAATATAGAGGAGCGTATAATCACCTCATGAAGGTTCATCAAACTCTCTTTAGGTTAGCTTGCACTAAGGTCATACAAGTCAGAATATTCTTCCTCTGTATGTACAAAACACATTTCCTCTGTATGTACAAAACACATTTCAAAGCTTTGTCATTCACTTATTTACAAGGTATATTAAAAGCCTTGGTGCTGCCGCTGTTGTACTGGAAGACCCGAAAACAGGCAAATTAAGACATGATGAATTTGATCTTGGAGAGAATGCCTTGTGCTTGATTCTGGATATTGACCAAGAATGTTTGTGGTGCAAAATCTCAAAGAATACCTCACACATCATCCAGTTTTTCTCTTTTAATTGTCTTGAATTTACTCTTGTCTGTAGTCAGGTGTCGTAAAGAATAGGATGGATATTCACCAAGTAAAAATCAGAGCAGAGAAGGTCTATCCTGAGTAATAAGCCATCAGGATCCACCAAAAATCTCAAAATGCATACCTCACTTACTCAACTAGACTATCAATAAATATAGTTGATAATAAACTGTGAAACACTGTTACCATGTCCACAAATGTATAAGATATGAAAGGGGAAAGCTAAAATGGCCAGGTTCAACCAGCTGCCACAAAGAGAACACGGAGTCCACGTCCAAGATTTAATAATGTGATGCGGTGTTGATCCCTTCCTCCGGTTCATTTGGTTTGAATGTGCTGTTCTTGTTCTTAATTTACCTGGTATGTGCCACGTTGAGTAAAAGGCCATCATCTAACCCTTCGTCCTCAGAGAGTGTCTGAGTGTTGGTTCAGTGTCTGTTCTGCAGCAGAATTCAGATTTGGCGTTATGATATCTCATTTATTCGGAAGGTTGCTCTTGTCTTACTGCACTCTCGAGCTCTGAATGTTAAATGTTATCATTGTGGTCTCTGGCTTGATGCCGTTCTGGCTCACCATTCCGCAAGTGACCCTGTTAGATAGTGGATAGTTTCTATGGTAACAGGGGTGTGCCGTTTTTTTTTTTTTTTTTGGCACCTTATGTGCAGGTGTCATGGTAACAGAGATGATGGCTGTTGCTGAGGTGTAAGGCAGTCTGCCTCAGAGTTATGTGTGTGCATTTGTGTGTGTGTGTGTTTTTTTGTATATCATTCTTCTTGTCGTTCTCCCTTACTAGGCAAGATAAACAGATGCATCCTTGTTGCATTTCATTCCCTCTTCTTTCCTCTTCTCTCCTCTCTTCTCCCTGGTGACATCAAGCCCCGTCTCGTTTTTCTTGGCCTTGTCGTTCTTGGATGTGAAGTGAAAGGAGGGAGAGAGGAGAGACAGAATGTGATTGTGGGAAAGAGATAGGGAAGGAGAGAGAGGGAGAAAAAGGAGAGAAGGAAGGATCAGTGGGGAGAGGGGGGATCACATGACACACTGGGTACTTGAAGGCTAAAAATAAATGTTGCTCACTCACACCAGTGCACACGTAGGCCCCCCCCCCACACACACACAGACACACAGACACACTCACACACACACACACACACACACACACACGCACACACACACACACACACAAATAACACACAAAGAATTAAAAATATTGTTGAAAACCTGTTGGTGCACACTGGACACGTGACATTATGCCTGCAGCTGTAGGTACGTGTGTGTCTGTGTGTGTGTGTGTGTGTGTGTGTGCAAATTTGATATTTCAGTGAAAAGAACCCCCAGTTTGACTGTTTAACTAGGGCATTGGACTCAGTGGAGAAGTTAGGGCATTCTTAATTAGAGACTACTCCATCTCCCTCTCGCTCTCTCATGCTGTCTGCCTCTTGCGTGTCCTTTATAACCTCTGTCTCTTTCTATCTATTTGATTTACCCTTCTCTCCTAACAACCCTCTCCCCCTCCTTCTCTGTCTCCTCCTCTTCCTCTATATCTAGTGCCCTGGCAGGCTGTTGCTCTTGGAATGACAGCCCATGTGTTTCTTAATGAAAGTCTGCTGTCCCTTCAAAGGCGTTTAGGTGGTGTTTACTTGAGCCCTCAAGCTACATCAAAAAACAAAGGGCTATATCCCAGGTATTACAGTGAGACCTATGCATGACATGGATTGACGGAGACCAGTTTTATCTGTTAATCGGCTTCAGTGGCCAGTAAAATTTGTGCAAGCTGCTTGAAAAGTTATCAAACAAGAAACATAGGTATCCCTCATTTTGGTTATAATGACAACCACAATGAGAAATGATGCTGGGAGTGGTGAGAGAAATGCCGAGAGGAAAAGGCCAACATGACAGTGGCATGTTGTTCAAGAGTGGGTGGATCCTCAGCATTGAGTACTACGAGCAGAATTGGCACAAAAATCCACCCTAAACTACAGCTGCTGTCAGTGCACCCTGCATTGGGCTACCTTTTGGTGTTTGGTGGATTTTACACAGACGTTGTGATGTTATGTTGATATGTTTGCAGTGCAACAACAAAGGAGCTTAATTACAGAATAATTTTCAACGTTCAAAAACACCAAATGTATTTTTTATCAGTCCCTCACAGTCAGGTGGGTCATGCATCAAGTTCTTTTTGAAGCGGCAAAGCAGCAAAGCGACAGAGAGGGAAAGTGGTTACAACAAGAAAGCAAATTGTCCCACTCCCACCATAATACAATTGCTGGAATGCAATGATCCTCACAGATTGATGATTTATTACAGTGTGAGAGCATCTGAGCATCCTCACATGCATTGTGCAGTTCTGTTTGACCATTTGATGATATCGAGAGCAGCAACAAGTTTGTGTGTAAATTCTTGTCATTGCAACTCCTGTTTCTCTCCTTGTCACTCTCTTCCTACAAAACTATGTGCCACAGCGGTACGGAGGCCAGCCTAGGACAAACTTTGCTAATCTCTGTGCCTGCAAGCTCATAGCTAAGCCAAATCAACCTCTCACCTATTCAAAAGATGGAAGACCAAATTAGTTTGTCCAGTCCATTTTGAGCCCCTTGACTTGTTCAGCACTCAAATAACAGTCCTATATTTATACAAGGTCTTGAAATTTTAGATCATTATGTCCTAAAAAGTCTCCACAAAGCATGGGTTAGTTTCAAAGTAGTTATCACATTCTGAAATTGTTATGTGTAGATTTAAAAGCAGCAAGCCTGTTTCAGTGTATGTGTCGAAAAGTATGATTGGGGATAAAATACTGCTACATTATCAGTCTCATCAATATCTGCCTTCCAACTGTATTTTTAATTCCCATAAAGCATGACAAACAGAACTTTTCTGGGCCAACACTTACTGTTGCCAGGGAGCTAGTTGGCGATCTGGTTAGCATAGTCAGCAATGGTAACTGGTAACTGCTGTGTAAAAGACAGAATATCCCCGAGGATGTTCTTTATTGTGATTGCGGGTACTTTGGCACTGGCAATGATACTTAGTTGCAGCTCACACCCATTGTAACAATGTTGTACCCATAATCACAGTAAAAGACATCCTCAAGGGCATTTTGCCTCGTTTAAGACAGTGTAATAGCGTTGTGTGTATGCATGTGTGATAGGATGTGTGAATGTGTCTTTGCGCGTGTGTTTCTATTTGAGTGAGTGTGTTTGTATCAGTCAGTGCTTCCTTGCCTGGATGGCTGAAGACCACCGCCCTCAGATTAAACCACTTTTACATAATAGTCTAATGTGCATGGCTAGGTTATGCTGGATAAGATAAGGGCAGACATTACAGTCTGTTATGAGACTCCGAACAGTACTCCGGGGACATTTTTATCTCTGACACCAGACACCTTTTGTTTCTTCACAGAAGAGAAAGTGAGGGAGTTATCAGCTGAGGCCTCGTAATTCTCCCTCTATTGGGAACCAGCAGAGGGTGACGGTGTCTTGGCGCCTTGGATGGTTTCATTAGAACCCAGGGTTCTGCAGGGAGTGGAATGGAACCGTATGGAGGAGGACTGCTTAGCCGCTGGCTATAGAGGATGTTATATTCACCCCACTACATCTTTTTAATTAAAACAGTTAATTAAATTGGAGCAGAACAATTCCAGCACCCTGTTGTGTGTGTGTGCATGTGTGTATGCATGTGTATGTGCATGTCTATGTGTGGTTTATTTTCCAGTGGAATGAGTGCTTGGTGAGTAGGAGGATAATGTGGGTCTGATGCATGAAAGAGGCCAGAGATCAGCAAACCCACCATAACTCGGTCAGTCAGAGTTAGGACAGGAATTTTTTAGGTGTGGTACATTGTATGCTCAGTGAGACCCTGCCTTTACTAGAACCACATACTCAGGATGCTCTCTGTCTTTCTCCTCTTTGTTCATTTGATTTGCTTATGTGTCGGTCCTTTGTCTGTATTCCTGTCACTGTCTCTTGCTTATTTGCCACCTGCTTTATATGTCCCCCTATATGTTTTCTCTCTGTCTCTCTCTAAATCAGATAGTGTTAGACCTACACAAAGTCAAACTACAGCTTTGCAAAAGACAAAGAACATATGCGCGTGTGCGTGCGCGCGCACACACACACACACACACACACACACACACACACACACAGATATACTCTGCTGCAGTGCGGTTGCAGACGCGAGACATCAGAAACTGACTGAAAGAGAAACAAGCAGTAGAGACAGAGAGAGAGAGAGAGAGAGAGAGAGAGAGAGAGAGATGGAGAGAGAGAGATGGAGAGAGACAGGGAAGGAAATGGAGGTGGGGTCGAGTGGGTGGGTGCTGTGCTTTTCCCATAAAAGAACACTAGAGTTTTGGAATTTGTCTTGTGATGGCATTGATTTGTACAGCCAGGGCAATTTGGACAACTACTCCTCCATTTCACACCTCAAATTGTGCAAACAGCAAACACATCCAAGGATCTGGAATATTTGTTTCTGCTCTGAGTTAAGAAAAGCTGTTTTCCTGACTGTAAGGTGCATATAGAGACAGACAGTCAGATTTAAAGACAGAGACAAATGTACATATCCTAGAAGGCAGACAAGCTGTCAGGCAGATACTGCTTCACTGGCTAACAGCAAATGCAAACTTGATTCAGGTTCCAGAGATACAGATCAAAAGAAAGTGATCGTGCAGACGCGCGGGGATGGAGAGAGGACTAGAGTTAAAATAAAATCTGCACAGTGAGAAGAACTCGTGGAAACCACAAAGTACCTCACAAGTGGAACCATCGTTAATTCTTACAGTAAAAATTTGATAATGTCATGATAGTAAAAAAAAAACTATTTCAGCATGATGTGATTCATGATACAGAACAAGAAAAAAGAAACACAGATGACCTGCAAGACACTTTGTTTAGTGTCTATGGCCAAGATTAGAGAGTTGTGGGTTTTTAAGCACTGGCAGATGTATAACGGCAGGCTGGACCACGTGCACCTTTTTAAGCCAATCATATCAGTCCCTGATGTCATGAAGCTATTTCTCTGATTTTTCAATGGTCAAAGTTTCTCATTGCAAAACAAAAAAACAAGCTTTGTTAAAGGAACTCTCCCAACATTTTAGGCAAAATACCCGTTTTCTGACTTACCCAGACTGGCACAAGATGTTCGCTACCATTTTCACCTCTTTACATCCACTGGTTAGGTTTGTAAGGTAGCATTTTGTGTTAAGTTAGTGTAAAGACTTGAAGTCTCCAGGAGTCATTAGCCTTACTTTGTCAGAGTGAAAAAATAAACCTTACAGCAACTTGGAAGCTGTCCTATTTACAGAGAGCTGTTTCAGGAGGTGTTAGTTGGTGGAACTGTATCCGCTGAACACATTTATCCTTCCGTCCACTGCAGCGATTTGCGCAACACTGAAGGTTGTGGTAAACCTGGCACAAATTAACTTCTCCTAAAATGACTCTTGTGGGGGTTTTTTTGTTCGTTTGTTTTTAGATTCCAACGTATGTAATGGACATGATACATTGTGTAAAAAAAGACAGCTTATGAGTTTATGTAAGGTTTATTTTTGCCCTAAATGTTGGCTTATTCCTTGAAGGGACACTTCATGGCTCTCCAAAATTATCATGTCACAAGTAACATGTTGGGCATGAGGAGGAACAAGATATTATGTCACAGACCATTTCCTCAGAAAAGCTGTTTGCTCAGTGTACCAAGGCATCTCTGCCGTTGACCTCCATTCAAACGGCAGAGTCTGTGATCTTCCTGCGTCCTGCTTGTGTGTTGTGTTTTTGTCTCCCCCTGGTGGAGGGTCTTTAATCATACAACATATAAGTACTTTGTTACAACGAAGATAAGTAAAAAAGTTAAAGAAAAAAAAAGGAAAAAAGTAACATTTCCATTTTACTTTTAATTTATTTGGTCTGCGCAAAACCTTTGACTGTTGGTTAGTGCCTGACCAGCAGTGTCACCAGATTGTGTTATTACATTTCTATGGTTACAGCTCCTTATATAGTGAAGATGATGGATGCCAGTTCTATATACTTCTTTAGCTGCAGTCTTGCCCGGCTAATTTTTTTTTAACCCTAACCCTAACCCTAAAATTATGCCGGGGTTCGAATCCGACCTCAGGTCCTTTGCTGCATGTCATCCCCTTTCTCCCCCTGCCTTTCCTGTCTATCTCTACTGTGACTGTCAAAATAAAGCAGAAAATGCCCCCAAAAAATCTTTAAAAAATGAAATGAAAAAAAAAAAAAACACAAAAAAAACAAAACAGAAAAGAAAAATGTATGGAAATGATCAACAGCATTTTTAATAAGCCATGTAATAAGCTTTGTGTCTCATCAGGGTTTTAATTCACCCTTTGTAGGTGAGCTGAGAGTAGGTTTACTGGTTCCATCTACATTGTATTACATTATGTTGGAAATGGTATTAAAACAATTAGTTATTTTCTCTATTGACGGAAATGAGTAGGTTACTTATAACTTACTTGTGAAGTCCCATAGCAGATATCCATACGTTTAATACATTTTCTTTAGTAGAGGACTTTTCCATCAATTTACATATGTTAATGTATGTCTTTCCTCAAGGTCAAGCCAGGTAGCACAGTATCTTCACTTCCAACACTCTGTGATAAGCATGACAGCAGGAAATGTATAACAGCATGCTGCGTTTGGCTTTTTAAAACAGAAACCAATACCTTTTCATTGCTTTAAGAAGAAATAGTAATAATACACATTTTTGTAATGCGTTTTAACCCTCCTATTATGTTTTGGGTCAATTTGACCCCAGCCAATGTTTAACGTCTCTAAATAAATGATTAACATCGTTTTTTTTTGCTTCATATTTAATGACTTGTAGAACTCCTCACAGATTTTTTGAGAGTTTGACTACATTTTCATTTTTGAATGTGTGAAATTGGTATTAATAAATGTCTGTTTGCACCAAATACCATGGCAGTCCTTTGCTTTGATGGAGCCCAGCTAATGATCGTGCTTCTTTTTCACGAATGTGACTGAGTTTTTGCGTGCTTGTTTCACCTTCTCACATGGCCATTTTTGACTTTCACAAAATTATCTCAAATTTTTTTCCAGTTGTAAAGGCGATAATATGTAACTACAAATCTTTGCATATGGAATAATTTAAGACAGTTTGAATTTATTTATTTCATGCATCCAAATATGTCAGTTTGTTTAGTTAAATATTTTTCTTTTTTACACATTAACGGAGGAACATTTTTTAATATGCCTTTATGATGCATTCAAAATGATAATGCAAAAGTTGACCTTTCAAAACATTTGTGAACATTTTTCTACAGTCTTCAAAAACAGATGAGAGTCAGACTGAGAAAATGCTGTGAGGTGGTTTATAACACAAAGGCAAACAGATGAAGATGAAGTGGAATCAAAGCTTTTAGAATTTGTCCCAAAAACCAACAGAAAAAATACTTTTAACATGTTTTATGTGTTGAATAAAGTGCAAGTGAAAACCTCAGAACGATGAGGTAAAGATCCTCTTGAACAGGAAGCAACAGGGTTTATAGGAAATATATATTTTTTGAAACCCCCTGAATTAAAATTACCACAGTTGTGTGACACAACCTACTGATCATCTTGGCCACGGTCTTCTTTGTGTTTATACCAAAGATAATTTAGTAAATATTTATACAGTACACTGATGTTTAAAATTCAAGAAATACTATCTTTAAATTGACAATTGAAATTCAAAAAAATCAATTTAAAGCTGGTAGACATATATTTATAACATTTACGGGCATTATTTTTTTCCCACTTCCAGAGAGGAGGGGGGAAAGCAGACAGACAGTATGGTAAAGTGACATAGATTCAGACAGGCATTCACAAAAGCAGCTGAGATCAGGCCAAAAAAAGGCCAGACAGACCTGAATGATAACAGCTGACTAGCATAGCCTCACATTTGTCTGCACAATTAAGTTGGCTGCACGCTATGAGGAAATGCTGCCGTGGGCTAAGTCAGTTTTAACGACCTAAGCAAAAACCATCTCTCTAGTGACTGTGGCAGTAGGGCTCAACTTTACACACACACATATGTATGCATGCACAGTTCATGCATGCATACACAACTATGCAAACACACACACACACACACACACAAACACAGATGCGCACAAGCACTATTGTAAAGCGATCTAATGACTGATCTATCTAATCTAGTGGCTGGCTGTAAAGTGTAAAGCAACCACTCACTCCTCATTGTTGTCACTTTGTGATTTGTGGAGGGCCAGGCAGATATTAGAGCCAAGTGCAGCAGTCCTCTCAACACCATGTCATAGTGTAAATGTGCAATATGTGAGTTTTTAATCCTCCTAAAATCCACCCCTACTGCTTTAGCATTATGGTTCCACTTCAGGCATTAATTTATTTTCTTAACCTGCTTATTCATGTTCAGGAAAATGGGGGGCTGGAACCACTTTCAGCATGCGTCTGGGGTAGGCAGGGAAACACCCTGGACAGGTGGCCGGCCCATCACAGGGCTCCCATAGATACACAGACAGTGCGTTGTGTGTGTTTTGGTGTGTGTTTCTTTGTTGAACTCGATCCTGTGTTTGTAGTTTTGAGGTGTTGAGTAGTTTGATACTCCCGTAAAACCAAATGTGTTGAAATGGTATATCTATGTGGAGCGGTTACGTTTCTTTATAATTAGCCACTTGTGCTTCCCAGCCTATAGTTCTGTAGAGTTGAACAGTTGTGTGTGAACTCTCAGTGTCGGCCATTTGCATGCAAGGCTGGTTCCACTGCAG
>OMLB01007341.1:10610-27363 GCA_900302555.1 Myripristis jacobus | reverse complement strand
AAAAAAAAAAAAAAAAAACACAGCAAAGCATATTAAATTGAACTGAGAGAGGGGAGAGATACAAAGCGAGAGGAAGGGAGTGAGCGAGTCTGTGCTCAAATTGTATCTAAACGTGCATTTCATTGTGTATGTATGAGCAATATAGGGTTTTGAGTATAACTAATTCAAAAGGTATTCTAGTCAGATAATCCCAAAGTGTTTGGTGGGCAATCAAGAATGTACTAAAAATTGGAGGCACAGCTGTCGGGGTGTATCTTTTACTTCCTGTCACTCACTGGATTTTTCATTTCTTTTTATTTCATTTTCATTTTTCAATCATTTTGTTGGTGCAGTTTGTCCCCCCTCTTGCTTGCAGCAGATTTTTGCCCCTATATCTGAATAATTTATCGAGTTCATTAGACGTCAGAGTGGTCCAAAAAGAGTGATCGATACCTGATAGGTGTAGTTTGGGTATTGTGGATGGTAGGAGCATGGCCCGACTAACTTGTAAGTTATGCTGAAATGTCTCTCTCAACATTTGTGATTTGGCTGTGAGTTGACAAAGGTGTGCTCCAACTGGTATTACAGCTAATACTGGAAAAGACTGACATTATGATTTTTGCCATTTTTCCCACGATATATATATTGTGATATGAAAAAACACAGGGAATTTCACCAGATGCATGCAGCATGTTATCCATGTACATATATACAATTAATGATCATAATTTTCATCATTTGGATACTTTAAAAGGCTATTCTCCTCTAACAAACAACCCCCACCTCATACATCTACCACACTTTGTCCAGCCGTCTGCCAACCCCCCAGAAATCAGCCTGACCTCCAGCAGTGTGGCTGAGGATGGTAAAACTCTCAAGCTCAAGCAGCTAACAGAATTATCTATACAAATGTAAGTACAGACAGGTATGAATCCCAAATTTTGACAAGGGCATGGATCATCCCTCTAACAGAAACTTTTACACTTTTAACCAGCATCGGGACAAGATGCAGCTGATACCGGGAACAAACACACTCAAAAGGCACCTCACATCACCAAACGCCTACCTCTAGCATCCAGGCGACATTATCTGTGACGGTAGCTGTGTCTCGTGAGTGTTTCCAGGCAGGTGGCACACAGACCCTGCATGCACAGTGATCAGCTCCCCATGTGCTCTAGTGAAGGGGTGCACTTGATCAGTTTATCAAACAAACAAAACAGCGACTAGTGTGGCCTGCTTTTGTTGTTTGATAAAATGATCAAGTGCAGCCTCTCACCAGAGCACATCGCAAACTGATCACTGTGCATGCACAGCCTGTGTGTCACTACTAACTCTGTGTGTCAAAGACCCCTTAAATCGGACAAAATTATGTTATATCAGATGGGCTTTTGTAGATTAGTCTTAGAAAATGAGAAGCTTGCGAGTTTTCCTTTTGTATCAAGCAGCAAAAAAGTTACAGTATGACGTGTTAGAGTTAATTCGCCTTACTTGACATCGTGAGTCCTGCAATGGGACTACTGCACATGTGCACATCGCAATGTCAATAGTGAAACAATATATCATGTAGCGCTAGCTCCTACTCAATGCAGTGTTGAGATTTTGACCAAATAAACACAAGGGAATGTGAGAATACTTCTGTGATGCAATAGGAGTCAACAGAAAAAAAAAATAGAAAATATACCTTTTATATTTTGTGATGTTTTGATGTTTATTTTGTGATGTTTTGATATATTGTGATGTATTTTATGCTCTATTTATATATTTATAAGCCCTGTTTGAGCCCTGGGGCAAATTGTGTTCCCCCACCCCACCCCGATATATAGACAAAGATGTTGTCTATGGCACACACACAAGCATAAACATAATTTCCTTTGTTCATGATGGTCCAAATGATTAAAGTCTAGATCATTACAAGCTTCTGAGAAGTATTGTCTGACAGATAAATTACATTTAGCTTGCATCGGTCTTGTATTCGGGAAAAAAAATAAAAACTAAACAGCAGCATAGGCTGAGCATCTGCTGTCAGATTTGATACAGCAACCAAAGCTCATCTTTTTATTGAACACTATAATACTATGCAAGTGAGCTACTGATGATTGCCTGTGTAATATTTTCTTCAGCTGTTCAGTCAGTGCTACAGATCACTTTCTTATTCACACCAGAGTCAGTTCACAGTTTTTGGGAAAAACAAACACTGAGGCTTTTGAAGATGAAATCATGTTTAATTTATGATTGCACTTGGCAAGCTACACCCTGGCTCAAGTTAACTTTCACTTGTGTGACACTTTGTAAAGTCACGCACACACTTTGGCCCATTGAGTGTGTCTGAGGAAGCATATTGTCCATGTTCTATCTAGAATCAATGGATTTCCTGTTTTAAATCCTGTTAAGATCATGCGGGTGATTTGTGATGACCGTACAAGCATTTATGAATTGTATGAGTGGAAATTGAAAATTTAGTTCATGCTTTAGAAATGAAAATAACATAAATAACGGTTTATTCATATGCAGGTGCACACCCCAGCTCCTTTATCCCCTTTGAAACAAATTGAGTCTGAGTATACACACATGCACATGCACACCTTTTCTCTCTTGTGCCCCCAAAGGTAAAACCTCTAATTAGTACACTAGTTAGTATTTCCTGTGCTGCCACCCTCTAATCCACCTTAGTATCCTTTGGGGCCCCAGCTGTAAGACCAGTGCCCTCCTAACACACACACACACACACACACACGCACACACACTCGTCATTCACTCACTTATTCATTCACTGCCTTCGTGCATTGTCACGCCGGATGCAGCCCGAGGCTTGTATGTGTGTACGTGTGTGTTGCTGGTGCAGAAAAAAGAATAAGGAGCAAGCAGGACAAGTACAGAATGTATAAGACTGTTTTGATCCAGGATCCATTCTCCTTATGTACAATCAAGACAGTTATGTAGGTCTGCACTAAACCATATGTGGTCTCAGGCAATTTTGCAAAACGAGCGCTGATGTCTTAATTTGGGAAAAAACAAAACAAAAGCAAAAAACAAAAAAACATTCTCCATGGACAAAAAGCAAGAGAAACGTGTGTTCCCTACTGTGAAAAGATTACGTTGAAGACAAAAGGCCAGGGACAGATGGTAGACACTGAATAAGCAGCACAGATGCTCATGCCTATTTCCTGAAATTTTTGCAAGATTGTTTTGTCTAAACCAGCGTCTTTAAAGACAGGGTGGATCTCAGGAGATGATAATTTTGTCAAGTAAAATCTCTTTCATTTTTTCATTTGAAAAGAATAATAAACAAATTATTCATAATTTTCATCCCAGAAGTACACAAACTGGTCACAGTGATACAGTATAAAGATATCAGGATGTGACATGGTGGCCCAAACCCAATGGGATCCAACTGTTCCTGTTGGGCTGGGTTCAGACAGGATGGAAATTTCAAGTATATTTTTTAAATGGAAAAATGCACTGAAGTGGCATTTAAACATAATTTTGGAGTTTTTGGACTAAGTTATGACTGATACAGCTCCATGTTTCATTGTGATGGTTATACATGCACAATATTAAATGATAAGCTTAAAAATATATTTCTACAACATAAATGTTGGGTTTTATTGAGGCTCTGGCTAATGGTGCCCAGGTTCAAACAAAATATTTAAGTCACAGCACCAGCAGTTGAAGACCCAATGATCGTTAAATTTATGATGTTTTTGATAATTATGATTTGATGAATAACTCTACATTTACTGTGAATGTATTTCTGTTAATATGGATAAAAAAAAAATCCTATCTGATGGCACCTACTGGGACAATAAGCCTCAGATTGCATTCATTGAGATAATTTGGCCTGTTATGACTAATATTATTGATGTCATTATAACTCAAAGTGAGAAAACAACCTCATTCAGAAAACACTTGCTGAGAATTTATTGTTCTTGCCATTTTGTTGTCAATAACACCGGATGGATTGCTGTTTATACTGATAAAAGCCGTTATTGCTGCTATTTTGTGGTGGAAATTTACTTTTACCAAGATAAAACCAAGTATTAAATAACTCTGAATTTAATGTTGAGTCGTGATGGTTCGTCTTTTTTAAAATAGCCCTGTCTCCTAAAAAATATGGTCTCATCCAAGTAAACTGCATTCTCAATTATGTTTCAAGGGAAACATATTTTGTCACACATTAGATTTGTTTCTTATACCAGTATGCCTGGAATAAAGAGTAACAAAGTCTGCGTTAGAAGGTGACGTTCATTTTGGCAAACGTTTTCTAACCTCAACTATAACTTTTCCCAACTTTTCCCATGACCTTTTCCAAACCTTAACCATAATCTTTTCCTGACCTTAACCAAGTAGTTTTGGTGGTTGCTAAAGGTAACAAAAAAGGCTAAAATGCTGCCAGACATGATATTTGTGATATGTCAGAAGTGCTATAATCTGCAGCAACATCACTTAGATTACCGTTACTTAATTTTTAGGAGACTGTGTTGTTTTGAAAAGTGTGTCTTCAGTAAAAAAAAAAAAAAAAAAAAAAAGCGGTCTATACTGTATCAAACAGAAAAAAATTTGTGCCATAGTAGAAAATCTTACTAAACAGGAGTTCATATGTACCTCATATGCGTTGTTTTTAAATACTTGACAAAAAAAAGAATAGAAAACCTGAATGATGGGGAATCCTCATCACCATCTCCTGCCTCTTCTCTCCGGCATGGCGTGCTTTATTTTTGTTTTGGCACGGCCTCGCCTGCCTCTTCGTCCCCGGCGCAACGTTTTGGCAGCTGCTCGTTCACTTGCTCCCCTCCACGTCCCCCGTATTTCTCGGGCCGGCTGTCTCAGATTGATGCTGAGTGCAGCGCTCCCAGATGTGGTTATTCCTGCCTCCACAGTTATTTTGTTTGGGAAACTGAGTTAATTAGAGGCACCAACAGCAGTGGTGTGTGTATGATTACGTGTGTGTGTTTGCCACTCCATCTGTATGCTGCCTAATAAATAGTAAGAGCGCAGAGTGTGTGTCTCTGTGCGCGTGTGCATCTGTGTCTGTGTGCTGGTAAAATAGCACCAGAGATGGACCTTCTATATTTTGATAAGATCAATAGAGACCTCTTTCATCTCTTCTCATTTATCTGGCTGTGAAAAAACACAGATCTCCCTTTCTCTCTCTCTCTCTATCCCTCTCTCTCTTTCATTGCCATCCAGCACATTGATGTTACAGATATGAAAACCTATCCAGCCACAATCCGCCTGATCTTCTGGCTGATATATCAGAAGCAGTGCCTCTCTTGTCTGACTCCAGCAGCAATAAAATACAATATTCTTTTTAACATGCTCGCAAATGCTGCAGTTTTTCCTCTCATAAGACATTTGACAGATAAAAACAATCTTTTTTTTCTCAGAGTGCACACTAAAAAGAAGAGATGTGAGTTTTTTTTTGTTTTTTTTTTCACAGCTACTTCTTACAGTGCACAGTGCCATTAATGAGGTTGATGTACATTTTCTGAAACACATTCCTGCCTCACCGCATACAGCACAAGGAAATCTATGGAGGCTCTGTCTACTTTCCTGGAAAAGCTCTACCTAACTAGCCATACAGCCATGAATTTTATGTATACAGGGTTGAAGAAAGTGATTTATGATTGCAGGCAAAAATACAGCCCATCAAATACTTTTTATGTAATGAATTATATGTGATAGTAGCTGAGAACTTACGGATTTACTGAATCTCAAATTTGCTGTCAAATTTAGATTTTTTTTTAACCACAACATGCCATGGTTTTAAGGGTTTTGTTCTGTCACAAAATCAGGATATTTGTGCACATCAGTAGGGTAATTAAATACCTTAATGTAGTGTGTTTTAGTGATGTTACTGTTTAAAAGTGCCATTTCTAACCAAAGCATGGAAAAAGCTTTACATTTGCTTGATTTCCATCAAATTTGCTTGATTTGTTTATTGTATTTCCGCCAATTAGCTGCATCACCAAGCCTGTTTATTGTGTCCTGTTTTCTTTGAGGTGCGATTCAGTAAAGGACACTAATATCAGAGTCCATAATGAATTCACACCTTAAATGGGAACTGTGTGTTCTCTGCAACTGTTGCACTGGACTTCACATTGAATGAAAAGCGCCATCTAACAAGGACTCCCCGTTTTCCACAACAGATGCTAAGATCAGGTAAATGGGCTATGTCTAATACCTGGTGTCTTTGTTAGTCCTTAGAGCTTGCCAGCTGCCCACCTCTAGAGCCTTCAGATGGGGTAACAATACTCCATAGCTAATTAAGCATCAGTTTCCCCATCCCAGTCAGGATCAGTGTGCTCCAGGAAAGGCTGCTTGCTTGGGACACACTAATTGGGCAGTGAGCTGGTCAAAGCCTCGCGGTATGTTTCATTCCAGAGATGGGAGGGAGACTCCATGACCGAATCCAGATCTTCTTCCCACCCTAATCACCAGGTAAAGGAGTGGAAATTTGCCCTCTGGCAGGAAATTAGACCCGAGTAGCAGGCATGCCTTCGTTAGCTGCCTTTCCTCTCCCGGGCTGATGAAATCGAGGTCTGAATTTACTAATGAGAAATCAATGAGTGCTCGGCACGAACCCTGAGGCTCCCCTGCTCCCGTGGTTTCATTCTTTCATTCCCCACACACAACCTCTCTGGCTCTCGCTTTCTCCAGCTCTCCCTCTCACTTTGCTGCATGGCCAGTCTGGTATCACCAAACGGCGTATGAGTAACACGGCAATTTGTTAAGTCAATTTCCTTGTTAATACTATGCATTTTTTTTTGCTTTTCACGTGTAATTTAGGACAATTTAACCCCTGTAGACTTTTATCATGGAATGTCGAGGTGATGTAGAGTAAAGACTGAAAAGTCCATGTAAGGAGGTGATTGGGGTGGTGGACTGGCCAACAAAAGACAGGACTTTAACATGTTAGATCAGAGTTTGATTCCTGTATGAAGAAAGACCGTATTTTAACCAACAACATCACCTTTTCCTAACCTTAACCATGACAAAGTACTCTAACCCAAACCATGACCTTTTCTTGAGCTTAACCATGACAACAGCGTATTTTAAGCCAAACCATGACCTTTTTCCTTCAAGTAGTTTTGCTGGCTAAAGCTAACAAGAATGGTGAAAGCTAATGAAAGCTAATGCTGTGATGCTTGACACTCGAAAAGCTTGCCATTAAATGATGCACCATCTCTTCACAATAGAAGTCTACCGACGTCAAACAACACATTAAGAGTAAAAAAAATGTGTAGTGATAACACGCAAAAGGACCTTAAAAGCAACTTGCTATTTATACACCATATCAGTCATGTTGGCATGGCAACATATTTCTCAGAATTTACTTTATTGTGATAAGGATCATACATCTTCCTTTGAAATAAAGATCAGAGTGGCTTATTTACTTTACTACCCTATTTTCTCTGCAGAACTCTTGAGCTTTGTGGGTGTGTGTATGGTGTGTGTGTCCTGCGCGCGTGCACATTCGTTTTCTTGCATGCACGCAGTGATGTTTCAACCAAGCGTAAATGCTCCAAGTGTCTGAGGATAGCTCTGATCGTGATCCTGCTATCAGCACCATGCACTGTATCTCTAAACTAACAGATATCATTTTGAAGCAAAATTGCTTTTACCGAAACAAATCACCCATCTGACAGGAGAAGAGTGTCAAAGAAAACCCCTTTTGAAATGCTTTTATTTAGTGCAGGAATGTACCATGCTCTGTCGCAAACTACAGCCAACTTCACATTTTGTTCTCTTTTCATTTTCAGCGTCTTAATGCGTGGAGAGTAGTCTATGAAGTACCGGTGTGACAGAATCGAGTTTTGTGCTACGCACTGCCTGTTTGGTGCTTTTTGCAGCTTTTGAGAAACAATGTGCAGTGGTTGTTGGAGAGAAAAGTAACAGGATAGCTGCAGGCGAGCTAACTTTTTTGATGCCTACTACTGTATTTGTGCCCCATGCTGTAGCACCAACTGAGTCATTCACCCTTGAGGAATATCAATTATGAATGTGATGTCACTGACATGATGATCACTGTCTTTTCTCTCTCCTTCTCTTGCTTTCTCTAGGTAAGCCATGAATCCCCCCTTCTTCCCTCCAAGTGTGGTTGCAGAGGGCCCCTGCATTAGTCATGAGTAATGTATGGCTTATTTATCATGAGTCATAATTATTATGTATGAACATCATATGGTAAATTCTGTTTGTGCCATAATTTATGAAACACTATGGGTTATTCAGTGTGTTTGTTTTCTCACACAGTTGATTGGAATGCAAATTCAATCATTACCATTATCACTGAGTGAGAAAGAGAAAGGGGGAGAGGTGTGTGTGTGCATGTGTGTGTGTGTGTGTGTGTGAGTGTGTGTGTGTGTGACTGTTACTCATTGTTTGACTATAGACAGTTCTTTTGAATGCTTGTTGAATTTTTGAAAAATACGATAGAAAAAGGCTAAAGGGGCTGTAATTAACTGGCTAAAACTGAGCAGTGAAGATTTTAGTCAGAAGAAAAAAAAACATTGGCACGTAATCCTTTCATGTTTTATTTTTTTTTATCTTTACAGTGTTCATGTCAACAGCAGTTTGTTCTTACTTTACAAAATTTCATCAGTCTAAAGTCAAAAGAATAGAGGAGAACAGAGACTCGTCTTCTTAACACACTCATCCATTTTGACGGCGATACAGTGCAAATGTGCAAAAGTCCTCTGTGAATATGACACAGCAGTGACAAAAATCACTATTGTCATGATATGAAATGAAAGTATCTCACTGGGGAAGTCTTTTCTCCCATGCATTTTTCAAACAGCAGTTACGATATAATGCAAGGATAGTATATTAGTGAGAAATGAACACTTTGCATGGCAGTCGTAAGCCTCTTTCCATGTGAGGCAGATATGAAAAAGGGTAATGAACCTACTGCTTTAGTCTGACCTCCATCCTCCCTCTGCTTCTATCAACAATTAATTCATACCTGACAAACATTTGAACCTTGCTGCCGGTATTCATTTTTGGCCGTAATTATGATGCTGTTTGAATTCCTGTTGCTTTAACGATGCATGATAATGCCTTGATAGATGCCTGCACAGAATTCTCTATCTCTGTCAGTCTCTCTGCAGCTCTCACTCTTTCCCTTTGTCGTTCATACGCACACACACACACACACACACACACACACACACAGCTGCTCTGTGGTCGATTTTGAGGTGATTAGCTACGCGGCATTAAGTGGTAGCCTTGGCTGACCTTCCAAATGTCGCCGTCAAAGCAGGGTCACTGTGGCTCGGGTTACACAGAGGCCACCATCAATACACTATTAAACCCTTTTGCTCCTCTTCGATCTATTTTGATGTGAGGTTCACTGGACTTAGCCTGTGCTCTATTAACACCGGAGATCATACATACAGGCCAGAGGAGCATCAACTCCTCTGTGGCGACATTCTTTTACATATTTCGTTTTTAAAGTGGATTTTGACTGCACCATTTCTTGAATTAATGAGGTTTCAAGTTGTTGTTGAAGTCAAGCTCTCAGTCGGACTCTGTGGAACTCTAGGATGAGAAACTCTCAAACCGGGCTTTTAAATTTGTGAGGGATGAGCAAATGAGGACTAAAGGGGAATGTCATTAATTTTAATAGTTTATACACCAAAGATTTTGTTCCAAAGATATGTGTCCACTTTTGAAAAAAAAGAAAAAAAAGAAAAGTTACCTGATCTTCATTGCTCAATATTGAAAATCTCTGAAGTATAGGGTTAGCCAACAAATGCTCCAACTGAAACTGTGCTGACTTTAAAAATCTACCTATTAACACCAAAGTACTGTGGTCACAGTGTTGTTGGGACTAAGACAGTACGCTTATCAAAATACTGAATTAATGTGTTGACCCTAGGTGCTATGGTTTGACAAGTTCTATTTCACACAAGCTCTGCCCCCTGCTGAACCCTGTGGGTAAAACTCTCCTCCAGCCATTCACACAGCCTAACTCAGAGTAGGTCACAAAACCAAATTTCAAATTTCAAACAAAAACTTTTCTCCTGATTTTGTTAGTCTGAAAAATATAGTGTTGAAATGTCCTGGAGATTGTGAAAAACGGGTTCGATATTTACCTTAGTGGTAATGAATAAAGCATAATCTGTAGTCAGGTTTGTCTTCTTCCATTAGCGTGAATAGACCCAGGACTGGACAGGACTGCTGCTTGTCTCCTCAGGTGGGGACTTCTGATCCCACGTCACATGAATATAGGAAATGACTCAGAGTTTGGCTGGCTCATGCTTTTGTGACTTCAACAGTCTATAAGCACACACATTTCTCTTATGCAAAGCTTGTGGGAGCAGCCTAAAGACTGCATACTCTACTTCCCCTCAGCAATGGTTTGAATTAACCAATAAACCAATGAAACACAACTCCTCTTATTGAGATGCTCCTCAAGATGCCCAGTAACACCAGTAATATTCAATATGTAGTTAAACTTGTTTTAATCATTGCTCAGGTGTCACATTTCTCAGATCATGGATATAGTGTAGTTTTTGAATAGCATAAGGATTAGCTGCATTGGATCCCATAATTAATGTAAAGATGAACACAGCTTTTCAATTGTTTAAACCCCAGAGAACTGAGACTCTAATCTGGCATGTAGATGAAATTTTAATGATCCCTTTGGGGAAATTGGAGCTCCTTCATTAAAACTGATTAAGGAGACTGATTCTATGGGTTAATGGACGCACTGTGCTGTATATTCAAATGGGTTGCACTACTTCCAAACTAGAAAATAACATTCTTACTGTTTCACAAGAAAATCATCCGAGTTACTGGCACTTCCTATTCCAATTTGTTCTCTTTGGAACTATTTTCCAGTCTTTTTTCCTCTGTCTGGCTGCGTGAAACAGTAGCAGATGTTTAATAAAACAGATCAAGCTGCCCAAGGTCTTTGGACTCACATATTTCAAACATGAAATTCAGTAGTAACCCCATTTAAAGGGGTTAAAAAAAAATCTAGAGAGCGTTCAGCTGAACTTCAAATCCCAGAGTGAACTTCAGTGCTTTGCAAGTAGCTGAGAGGGGTAGATGAGGGGGGACTGGCCAAGGAGGAAGGATATCAAATGGGGCTGAGAGTGGAAAATTGATATAAGTTTCACCTTTAGCTACCTCAGAATGGTTAGAGTGTATTTTCATATCCTGCAACTGTTGCTGCTCTACTTGATGACAACCCAAGGCTTACTTGTAGACCTTCAAGCAAGGGCCAAAGCCAAGCTTTGTTTGAAGACATTTCTAAATATTGCTGAAGCTAATCAAGAGGTATTTTGAAACAGAGGCTGATGATTTTGTAGAACAGTGTCTAATCAGAAGATTGAAGCTTGTACAGGAAGCTTGACCTTACTAAAGCCATTCTCTCAGGCTCTCAGAAAGCAGCTAATTGAATCAGGACTGTATTATTTGATTCACCTTTGTAAACAGCACTTTTGGCAGAGAATTAATGTGTTTGTTGAGTAGCCATTCAGCACTGAAGTCATTGCCAAGGTGGTCAGATTAGAGCTGTCTTTGTCCCAAATACTTATTCTGTGTTTGAAAGTGCGTCAGTTTGCACAGTGCTGTATCAAAAGCAGTCCAACCGCAGACACTGGATTCATTTGAAAGTTCAGTCCAGTGTCTTTGATTTATTGACTTTACAATATTGTTCAGAAGAAGAATTGGGGACCCTGAGTTCCACAGTTAGGGAAAGTGTCAACTGGATAGTTGTTCTGACATACTCAGCACCAACAGAAAGTGTCAACACAAGCTTATAGTCAGTTCAACTGTGAAGATTCAGCTTTTATGCCTATATGAAATCCTGCATACTAAACATAGCACCCTACATCTACCAGGTGAATGTACTTTTTCCTTCATGATAACCTGCAAATATTCCCCATTGTGTAGAGGAATCATCACTTGATTCTCTAACTCAATGGTGGGAAGTCATTTTTGTACAGTTTTTGGACGCATTTTCCTGACTTTTTTAATACTGAGCTCCTCACAACGCTATTCAAAAGAACATTCCAGTGACTATTTCTCAATTGCCTGCCTCTAGATGTGGAACATTACTTTTAAAAGACAGTAAGGATAGAGCCTTGCCCTCAGCCATTTTTTTTGTCATGTCACTCAATTTATTGCAGAAAAGGCACTGGTACAATGGCTATACATTGCGGATGAATATTACTACATTATGAGCTGAAAAATATGACCCATGCAAGAAGAGCAGAAGTAAAACAGGTCAGAAGATTTTGTTAGAGCCCTTTAACTGCAATTTAAAGATGTAGCTCAAGTAACATTTGCCATTGAAAATTTGACGTTTCATTTTAGGGTGCATCTTGAATGTATAGTTAAGGGTTTAGAGCTAAGGAAATGTCAAACAAATATTTGCCTGTAATGCACGGATGAAAAAAGAAGACAAACTCTTACCATTTTCGCGTAGCAAATCCCACGTAAACACATCCCAAAGGTGAATGCACGGAATGTGAGCACAATTTGAATTATAAGTGACTGGATTGACCCTTTAGGAGGTTACTAATTTCAAAACCACATAAGTGATGTTTTTACAGTATATTACCAACTAGCTACAATGTAAAATATATGAACTGTGCCTCTTAACTCAAGAACTTCAAGCCAAAACTGGAAATCAGACATACCGTGGAGTGAGCTCACACATTATACCACCCAGCAGTCTTGCAAAATCAAGAGAAACAGAATTTAGAGTTGGGAAAATATACTTCCTGTCTGCCAGTTTCACCGCGGTGCACATTATTTCAAAGTCAAAGAGGGGAAGCGGTGGAATTAAAGCGTCGGCCCCCCCAAGGACAATAAAGAATTGAGGCATGCAGGAGGGTGGGGATAGGAGTGCCGGGAGGAGAGAGAGACGGGGAAAGAGAACAAGGCAGATGGAGTAAAAAGGAGGGAAAAGTAATAGTGAGGTAGAAATCTTTTACTGCACTCGTTCTGTCCTAATGGAGGGCTCCCATGGCAGAGAGACAGAGCATGTGTAGAATGGCTGATGAGCTCCCTGCTGCCGTCGCGTAGACGGACGATGATTTCTCCGTATTGCCTGAAAGGTTTTAAAAACGTGAGCCATCAGTTCAGGGCTGACTGCGGTGAACTTTTGGCCCCGCCTTGACCAATGGGCTCGAAGTGAGCCCACACTGAGCAAAAAGATGGACCCCTTTTATCAACTTTTCAGGGTGAAAAGAGATAGAATGATTGTGCCTGTGGGGTTTAGGGTGTGTGTGTATGTGTGTGCCTATCTGTCTAACAGTGGTTGTGGGAGTGGATTGGGGTTTGGAGGCTGCAGCTGGGTTTCCATCCAAATAATCTCTATCATGAATTACATTAAATTGACCGAGAGAAGCCAGAAGGAACCAAAACTAGAATAAATAATGAACTACAATAATAAACTGGTTCTAAAAATGTTGAAGCTCACTTGAGAGGGAATATTTTTAGTTGATAAAGAACTTGCACTATAAATCAATGATAGGCCTGACCAATGTTTGAGTTTCTTGAAAGAAATGTTGCAAAGTGGCTCCTTGGCTCCTTGTGGTTCTCTGGCCATTAGTTGGTATATTTGAATATTGCCAAGAGTATTTCTTTGTTTTCCTCTTTGAACAAACATGTCAAATATGGCTAATATGAGCTGTCTTTTGCGAGCAATAACAACGTGCCCAATCTTAATTAACTCTTAATTGTGACTTTGCGGTGGCCTGTTCATTTGTTTCAAATCAGCTGATGGAAATGGCTGTTTATATCCCCAAAGCACTTTGCATTGTGGGTAGATTTAGAAGACTGAATGATCTCATTACTGAGGGCAGCCATACTCAAAACCGCCCCTCAATGGTTGGCCAAACCACTGAGCCAGATTAGGGACAAAGTCAGGGGGTATCAGTGAAGATTCAGTTCATTTCAGTGTACACCCACATGTGTTGTTTGTATTTTATTTTTATTGTTTATGTTGTATGTGCCAGTCACAGGGAGACAGAGACAGAGCGCTGGTGGTCTTTCAATACTGCATGTCACTAGCTATGTTTCCCTCTGAATTTTGTGCATATTTAAAGCATGTTTTTGAAAATTCAGTGAAAACATTATACATTGCACATGACTATAGGCTATGATGTATCAAAGTTCAGTCAGGGCAACTTGCATATAGGAAATGTATTTATTAAATGATGAGGCATGACAATGGCTTTGACTTTGGCAGACCAGATCTTCTTTTATGTTAGCTGCTGCACACATTTGATTTCAAAAATCGCTGCTGCATATAAATATTATGTAGGCAATCCCCCCAAGAACATGAAAATAGGTCTAAGCAGGTGGAGCTGGGGAGGAGGTGGTTAAAGCAGTGCTGTAATGCATGAGAAGAAGTGGCAGGGCAGCTCTACAAGGAACCTGTCAAGGTCAGCTGATGTGATATTTTAGGACTTTTAATGAATTTAGGGAGTGAGATGATGATTAGTTAACTATGAAAAGCACACCAGTCAGAAAACAGTGGTACCTGAAGTGGTTCCTGACTGAATAGGCACTGCTCATTTGGGCAACCAAACAATTTTGAAGGTGGGAAGATTTGATGACCCCCTTACTGCAGAAGGAGTAGTAATAATAACCCTCAATTAGTTGTACATGGCTTTATTAAAAGTCTATCCACACTTAAGTTACATCCCCACCATGTTTGTTGTCACTCAGCAGAGTGGAAACACACACCAGAAGTCCCTGTTACGTCATTCTTTCTTCGAATGAGCTGTTTCCATCAGAAATTAATTTCCACTGGAATGTTTTTGCAAATTTCCAGTGTTTTTATTCAGGTTTTCTTATGTACAAATTAAAAATTTGCATTAAAAAAGAGGATGGAAACCTCCTCTTCTCTCCTCTCCTCTTCTGCTTTGACATGCGTCCCAGAGGAGTGTCACCAGGTCCACTCATGAAAGAACAAGTGCGCGGATCCATATCTTTGACAGCCATGTGCACAGAACAAAGACGTCTCCACACACACACACACACACACACATTCACACATGCACACACACCAGTATGCGCTTGCCACAATGTTCTCACTTCATAAAATCCCATGATACAAGCCACAGATACCCACTGAAAAAATGGTATTTACCTCACATCCTAACACACACACACACACAGACACACACACACACTCCCTTAGACAAACCAAGCACATCATAGCAGCACTCTCTCGAGTCAAACCCACTTGAGGATAACCAAATCAGAATCAGACGGGTCCAAAAATAAACTGTCTAATGTGCCAGCAAGCAGTGCCTCTTCGCATTTGGCCCTGTATTTTGCTAGTTAAAATCTTGGCTGTGGACCAATAACTATCAGCGACCGTGCACTGGCTTTGGGCTGTGTTTGTACAGGAACTTCTCTTCCACGAGTCCTGGGAGATTAGGGAAGGAGGGAGGGGAGGAATGGGAGGCAGCTAGTTTGCGGTGCACCAGCGATGCTTGTCCTCTCTTCTCCTCTATCTCTCCCTCCCTTCCGCCCTCCCTCCATCTTTACAGGCAAACTGCAGAGCGATGATCTCCCTCTCTCTGGTTTCTCCCTCTCCCTCCCTCTGTCACAGCCTCCCCTGCTCCAACAGCCGAACCATTCACGCGCCACATAATCGCCGTCTTTCTCTCCTGGCCCTCTAGCCTGCAAGGTCACTCCTTCTCCCATTGTGATAAGTCACAAGTCACTCTCAAAGCGCTCATTCAGATCAGTTATGGAGCTTTTGTAAATATTTAGTCCAGGCATTTGCCACGCGCTGCATCGTTTTTCATGTGCCACATAATTCACTGGAGGATGAGCATAGAATCACATCACTGATGCAGAGATACAGCAGTGCTGTGAATCTCCAACCCCTTGATCACAGTTAACACACTGAATGCATTGCGCTCCGGTGGGTATAGTCATTCATTTCAAATGAAAGAATATGATACCCGTGCATAACTCTGACGTTGCATTAACTGAATTTACTCCACTTATTTGATTATGCATGCAGAAACCAAACTGAATGTTGTTATTTCCATAATGAAAATCGAATCATATTTGATTAGTTTGATTATCAATACGTTTTAGCCACAAGATCCTTTCATAGAACTCATAGAACTGCACTGAATTTGTTGCAGCATAAATACATTATGGATTAACCATGATCGCAAAATAAGTCTTTTTTCGCTGAATTGATTGTTTTACTTCTGGTACACTTGTATGTATATATGTGCACAGGGTGGCAGAGATAGTTGTTGTTGTTTGGGGAAGCTTTGTTCATTACACTACTCTACTCTAATTGTGGCGTGTGTAGCTAGAGGCTAGTTTTAGATCTGTACTGTATGAATCTATATAAAAATGTCTGTCTCCAGTTGTAATGCATGCAATTTGCTATTTTTTTTTCTCAACAAATGAGTTTCCATTTTATTTCATTTAATATTTTAGAGATGATCAGATACATACAGATTATCATAATCCAGTTACACGGAAGCATTTCACATGTGTTCATGTGGCTATTCTCATGTGTGCGCTCGCCGATTGGCGTGAAGAACCCCAGCGATTCAAGTCTGTGGAGGCTCAATAAATGGCGTGGCAAACTGTGTCAAGCGGAGTGCTCTCAGCGAGCGCATGAGATTGGTTGATAGATAGATTTCACACTCCGGTGGCTCACTCTCATGTTGGCTTCACACCAGCTTTGGTGTTCTGTCAGGGAGCATAACAGGTAATTATTCCACTTGGCTAACACAGGGAGCAAAAGGGGAGGTGTGTGTTGGGGGGGGGGGGGCAT
>OMLB01007333.1:4106-18221 GCA_900302555.1 Myripristis jacobus | reverse complement strand
AATCATTATAATGAGGCAAATCGTATTTCTCTGTGCCATTGTATTCTTACGAGTAATTGTGTCTCGGGAATATGATTTGAGTAATTCCATGAGTTGTGATTTGAGTGTTTCTGACTTTGTAAAGCCCTCTTTACTTGCAAATCCCATCTTCTCACAGTTTATATATCACTATGAAATAACTAAGTGGCTACAAATGTGGTTTTAGTTTGCCACTTTGGAAAAAAACATGAAACTATGCAACAAACATTTACAAAGTCTTGAGAAGTAAATCAGTAAAAGTCTCTGTATTTGTTTCTTTAAATAGTGCAAGTTTGATTAATTGAGACTATCCATGTGATACAAATAGGATGATCACAGTGCCTTAATAAAATGGTTGTAAGCCCCCCATTAGTTGATTATTATTTATTTGTTATTCAGATATTTTCATTAGCACTACACGCTGTATTTCCCAGTCCTCACTATAAGAACCATTCATTGTTTCAGCTTCAAAAAAAGGTATTTCAACTTCACACGGTAATTTAAGTCTAGAAATGGTTTTCAGCTTCCCTCAATTGGGTTCACTTACAAAATAAACAAGGTATTTGTGAATGACAGACATTTCCTTCAGGGGGGATTTTCCAGCGCCTGTAGATGGCGACAGTGCTTGACAAAAAAAAAAAAAAAAAATCACACATGCCTTAAGACAAAACAGGCAGAGTGATTTGTACGTCTGCCTTCCGTTTGTATTTATCCAGACCTAATGATGTTCTTTTCCCATGCACTTTCTAATTAATGTGAGAAAATGAGGCAACAAAGGTTACATATTCATATAATATGCCACTCACTTCACATACTAGTAAGTACATGTAACTCCCACTTCATGCAGAATTGCTTTTCTCTCCTCCTTGAAAGGGACTATTGTGTCTGAAGTACCGCAGGATTTGGTTGGAGCATTAAGACATGTTGATATTCATATGTTGAGTGCCTTTTAGCATGATAATGTTGCTGTGCTCAACTCTAGAAAGTTATCCCATGTTCAGTGACAAGAGGAGCCATGAATACTTGCTTTTACTGACGTGGGATCTGCAGTGTCAGTGTATGTCATGCCCTCTGTGTATGACTTACATTTGGTATCTTTTGTTTTTTGGAACGTAAGGACTGCCACATTTAGTCCTGGAGTCCGGACCGCACATTTTTGACGGGTTCAGACTCAAGTTGTTTTTGATTCATGATGGAGTGAGTATAGCTCTTAGGGCCACAATCAATATCCAGTGTTTCAAAACAGCTCCATTTGGCACCTTTGCCACCAGCCATAACCAACAGTATTTCTTTTTCTTCCCATTGTAGTTTAATAATTCCTCGAAGCCCACAATATTTCTTAATCCCCACCCTGGCTGATGGCTTTATTACCCATTCCTATTTCCTCCAAAAGTTGCCTCAATGTCATCAACTTCAGTGTCTGCTTTGAGGATAGCTGGTGCAGTTCAGAGGAATTAGCCTGGATGCTTGCACTGCGTTGAATGTATTAGCAAAGCCAAATAAAGATGTATTTTAACCATGAAAGAGAGAGAGAGTGCAGTCACTAGTGTACTGCCACTCCTCCCCCTCCTTCTACTCCTCCTACTCCATCTCACATCTCACCTTATTCCAATTAGTTTTCTCCGTGCTGACCACAATAACCGATGAGATGACAGCAGGGCTTAAAGTGATTGTGCTGCACATGTGCCTCTAGCAATCCAAGTTTGCATGTGTGAGGATGGAAGCGTGTGTGGCGGTACTGGTGGGCCAGAGGCACGTGTTTTCAGCATGGTGGCGAGAAAGTCAGAAACAAAGATGCAGTGGAGGAGGATGGGATAGCATTTGTGCACTAAGCGCATGTGTGTGTGAATGTGCAGGTGTGTTAGGATGATGGTGTTTGGCTGCCATGTGCAGTCAACAGACTTTTCTCTGGTCTTTGGTGTTTTCTCTTTTAGTCCAGGGTTTCGATTCAGTCACATGAACACACACACGCACACATATGCACGCACAGTCTCCTACTACGACACGGAGGAAAACGAAGAGCACAGGAAACAGAAAAAGTGTGTTTGCGTGTTTGTATATGGTGGCTCTGTGGAGAAAAAGTGTACGCATGCATATGCCTGTGTGTGTGTGCGCAGATTCCTTTGCACTGAGCTACAGTATACAGGCTGAAAGTGGGATTAATTGTCTAAGATTAGCACCATTAATGCCCCTTTTCTTTCCTCTGTGACAGTTGTGCTCAACAGTACAGAGCAGTATGGGCGACACAAAGACGATTCTCTGACAATCACCATCTCTCTTGTCGAGGCGTCGCAATCTCACTGCCTCAGGATTGGTGAATGTGATGAACCTTCTCTCCCTGCTCTGTTATCATCTCTCTCTCTCTTTCTCTCTCCCTCTCTCTCTCTCTCTGTCCCACTCTTTTTGTCTCTATGTCACTATATTATGTATAGCAACACATACAGGAAATGTATGGTGCTGTAAGCGTGTGTTATTTTCAGGCATTTATGTTTGCTTGGGCTACACACACACACACACACACACACACACACACACACACACATGCAGACACATGTATCCCCCGAGTCCTGTCCCTGTTTGTTTTCAGACAGTTTCCCATTCTGTGGCTGGTGCAGGGGGAAGCGGGTACAGCGAGAGCGTATCGGTGCTCCTCACTTCCTCTCCAGCTCCTTGGATTCCTCTTTCGAGTCTTTATCAAACTCATGGCCGACTCGTTGTTTCCCTCTTGCACTTGGCAGGGGAAAGAAAAGAATAGAAAAGAAAACAAGGGGGGAAAAGGCTTTCTAATTACTTTAAACAACACACCAAATTAAAGCATTGTGCTGAGCCGAGCAAGGGTCAGCATCCGGAGCGCTGTGGTTTTCCAACAGTCTGGGGTGAGGGTAATGCCAGAGGAATCTCTGCTGAACTCACTCTGGAGGGGGAGAGACGGGGGAGTGGAAAGAGAGAGAGAGAGAGAAAGAGAGAGAGTAAAGAGGCAAAAAAAACCTTGACACTTGAGTACAGACTTCCTAATGAACTGAAGGGCCTTGCTTCATCTGATGGGTTCAATGTGAGGGCCCGTCTCCTATTTTACACCACAACCGCAGTCCGCAACCCCTTCTATAGCAGATAAACAAACACAATGTTCTATACACGCTGTAATTCACCACTCAGGGTCACTGACTGTTGTGTGGTTACATGCTGCTTTGCAAACAGATCCCAGATCAGCGCTCCTTACCCTTGCCCCAACCTTGACCAGTACCTGCTAAGTAGCCGGAGTGGCCTCAGAACAGCGATTAAAGGAGGCGATGCACCAGCAGGGTCAGCGACCTCCACTCTTATCGCGTCGCACTCCGACCTGTGAACCCTGACCCTCGTCCTCCTTTCCTGTCATCCCCGTCCTCCACGGCTGCACCATTAGCTGACCTGTGTGTCATGCTGTAATGTGCTCTCTGGAACAAACAAAATCTCTCTCTCTCTCTCTCTCTTACCCTCTGTCTCTGGTTAGCGCTGTAGCCAACATGCTGCATAGACAAAGCCAGGCTCGAAGAGGGAAAAAAAAAACATAAATAACAAATATGACCAGATTTTCCCTGTGCTTTTTGCTGTATGCTGAGTGGGACCCTGCTTTTTAGCGTGATATTCAATACATTCTGTATCAAGGAAAGCTTACCCTGTCTTTGTGCTTTTGAGTGGAGTCCCCTGTTGTTCGGGAGGTGGAAGGGCACTTTAATGACATGGCTCTCCATCTCTCTGTCTGTTTTTTGAAACCTGGAACAGTTGAGTGTTGCGTCCCATCCCAGGTCTGTCACAAAAGAAGCTGCCAATAGGCTTGGCTTGGTCAACCAGAGGACAGACAGCTCAGCTGGAAGGGAAAAATATTGCAAGGCGTGTGCGTATGAGTGCATCTGCATAGGTTTATCTGTGTCATACCTGCTTGTGCGTCTGCTTCCATGTGTATATATGATGGGTACTGGGATTAACGAGCAGGCACGTGTCCCAATAGAAATAATTTTTTGCCATCCCATTGGCCCAGAAAGGCCCTTACCAGATGTTATGAAGGTGTTAATTCCAGTGCAGGCTGTCGTAGAGGGCACATATAAAACACGCTGATGTCTCTATCTACCATGGGATGACGGGCAATTAGGCCTCGTCACACTGAAGGACCATCCTCTTTATCCCATGCTCCAGACCATTACATGGATTCACCCACTGGATCCAGCAACCCATTACAGAAGAGAAGACCTTAATGGCCTGAAGATACTTCACACTTACAGACACGTCTCCAATGGGCAGAGGGAGCCCACTGCTAATGTTTATCCTCCTCTGCCGTTAAAGAGGGTTTTTGCAAGCACAAATGTAGAGTTAATCACCCTTAGACTCGTAGTCCTGTTTTCATGTTATTTTATATTTATGTCTTGTTCATCTATAGTTTAAAAAAAACAACCTTTCAAATACTGAAGCCCTTATTTTCAAAAGCGCATTACATATAAAGTAGTATTCATCGTAATATATTCATAATATATTGTAATATGTTGTTCGAAATTGTAAAAAAAGAATCGAATTTTCTTCCACAAACTTTATTTATAGTATGACTTCATTGCCATTTTTCCCAGTCTATTTTCTCCCTGATTTTGCATTTCAAACAATCTTTGCGTCTCTTTCTTTGCGTCTCTAAACACACTGTGCCTTGACATCTGCCCTCATTAAGACCGAAGCACAACACAAGCAAAGGAGGGCAAATAGTAGGAAAGCGGCAACGAAAAGAGGAAACACAGCCTATTAAACCTCAGCTTCTCCAGAAAGTCACACCTCCACTTTTCCTCCCCCCAAAAATGCAACGCTGGAAAGAAAAGGAGAGGGAGCAGGAGACAGAAAGAGACGGAGCGACAGAGAGACGGAGGCAGAGGAAAGCAGCGGTGGATGGCAGGCACTCCTCAGTGCAGAGTCAGACATGGCAGTTGGTGACAGGTGACAAAATCAAAAGGTCATGTCACTTTTAACTGGGAGCGCCTGTGCCCCGCTGATTTCCCTCGTGCCACCCCGGCATCATTGCGCTCATCTGCTCATCTCTGCTCCTCTCTGCTCCGCTCTGCTCCTCGCGCTGCCTCTCTGTCTCTCCTAAACTTGCAGACAAGCTGGCAGGCTGGCAGGCAGAAAGACAGGAGACGGGCACAGTTTGAAGCAGGACGGGAGCATCGGGAGCATCAGGAATACCACTGCAGAATCCTCCCAGCCTCCCTTTTCATCATGTTGTCTCGCTTTCTCTTCCCTTTCCCTCCATTTGTCTAACTCCCTTCATCACACTGAACCTTTGTAACTGTCTGTGCTCTTTGCTAACAACGTCAGCAGCTCAGGGTGTCTGCTTCAGCGCTTGTTGTTGTTGTTGTTTTGTCTATACAGTGTGCCCGCTGTAGCTTTTTATGACTTTTTTCCAGTTTAAACCTTGAGTTTAGGCCTACAGATGCACGCTTGTGTGTGTGCGTGTGTGTGTGTGAGTGAGCGTGTGTTTTGTCTGCCATACATTACACATAAAGTAGGCCACATACCCACTTTAGCTTTCTTCTTTACAATTCTGTGTGAAAAACAATAAGTCAGACAAAATCACTTGGTGTCTGAGTCAGACAAACATCTTGTCTCTGTATTCATTGTATTCTCTGACTTTTCCAACAATGCTGATGGAGCATGCACTATAAAGCAGTGATTGCCTGGGAACAGCCCCTGAATATCTGACTGCGCCTACATACATGTGTATTTTCTCAGCAATTAAGCAATGAAAAATGTACTCTGAGGAAGAGTTTCAGGCTTGTAAAAAGCGAGCATTGCCAAAGCTCTTCTCTCCAGCACTCCCAGACACGGCCTTGGCTTCATGAATACGGTACCGCCCTTCTCACCCCCATCCGGAGCCTCCAGCTCCAGCAGCACCCCGGCCTCACCCCTATCTGCCCCCCTGCTGGGTGAGCCCTGGCTGGGGCAATACAGATGGAAGGGCCCCCCTGTGAGGGCCACGGCTCTGACAGCTTGTGAAGGGCCCGTCTGGGTCAGCCAGGCTCAGCCAACAGCCCTTATCAGACGCACAGCCCTCCCCCAATCTGCAGAAACTGTGGTGTAGGCAGGATACACACACACGCATACACATACACACATGGACAGTGCATACCAAGTAGGGCCTTGAGATCCCCCAGCCAGCCAGTCAGCCAAGCCTCAGCAGCTGGAGAGGTTAAAACCCCCTCACGTATCAAAGAGGAAGAGCAGCAGGAGAATGGAGGGGGGGAGGGTTGGAGGAATGGGAGAAAAAAGGAGGAGAAAGTATATCTTCATGTTCGCCGGGATGTCTGCCTTGGCGTCAATTCCCCCTGCGGCTGTCATTGGGAAGGTTAGGAGGAAGAGAAGAGAGATAGTGGAGCTCAGCCAGGCCAGGGAGAGAGAGCAGAGAGCGGAGAGGTGTTTCTGAGGAAGGGTGAAAATGATGTGGTACTAGCTCAGGTAGTGGAATTGTACTCTCTCTCTGCCCAGTGTATGTGAGTGTGTGAGCGTAGGTGCGCGTGCGTGCATCTTTCATTGATCCAGTCAGGGTCTATCCTGCTCTACTTCCATGGAAATAGCCCACATCCACTCGCAGCAGAGTTTCTTGGCTCGACAGCCTCTCCCCCTACCTGTCGGCTTTGGTTTAAACTCTCCGGTACGTCTCCATACTGGGTAGTTAAACGTCTGCCTCTCTATGTCGAGTTAGTTAGTTATGTGTCTGTGGTGTCTGTTTACTGCTTCAAGCATCTGGGTACTTTTGACTCCGCACCTTTTATCCATCTTATCCATGGCCACATCCTTGGCTAAATGCCCTTTTCACACACTTAGCCAAGTGTGTGCTAATTGTCCAGAGTTTAAGTAACGCCAGAGCATGGGGAAGACAGAACATGATTGACCAACTTTAATTAGTGCCAGTGTAACCCCCTCCACGCACACACACACACACACACACACACCCCCCCCTAAGTGGTCATACATAGTGGTAACAAAGACAATATGGCAAGCGCATGTAAGTATAACTTTAATATTTATGCTCTGTGAATTCACAGTTTTTGGAGGACATTGTTTGACGTGCTCTCCAAAATTGGGAATTCACAATTTAATTTATACATGCATACAGAGCAGTTGTAAAAATGGTTACACACTTTTTTAAATAAATGTTTCACAATAACACGATGGGGCCATGAGACTGTCCCATAAGCAGAAGATCTCAGGTTCAAACCCCTCTGTGTCCCCAAGAGTCTGTCCTGTGGCCTTTACAGAGACAGTAGGGGTGCTGTTGTGCAGCTGACCCCCCTGTGGCGCAGAGAGGAGAAAACACAATTTTCAGTCTTGGAGATGAATAGAGAGTCGGTGTTTCAGTAGTATCCGTAATTTCTTTGCTTGTGTTCCAGAGCTGTCAGACGGTACAGTCTCTCAAAACTTGTATTTCCTCCATTCCCCCTTTGCCACTCTCGCATCCTGTTCATCACACCTCACTCAATCATCCATGCAGCAGGGGCGAGCAAACATAAATACAAACATCAGATACAAGCACTGTTTTTTTTTTTTTCTTCCTTCTTCAGCCAACTTTATCTCCACTGCAGCCAGACTTTTCTCTTGTGTTGGCACAGAGAAGCAGTAAAGGGTAGCGAAAGGTCTGGTTGTATAAGAATTATGTAAATGAGTGATCAGTGCAGATGCAGAGCATGCATGTGTCATCCAGCTCCATGGCTGTCTAGTGTTAATCACCAAACAGCGTAACCGCCATGCCCTGGACACTGCAGGGATGTATTCAAGAATCCCACACAGCCAAACAACATGACAATCCATGACCTCCAGCCCCTGACCCAATTGGCTATAATAACTGTGGTGTAATGAAAAATTAAGTCATTCCCATTCCTTCTGTATGATTGCAATGCTGGTGATGATTTCTACGGGCAGCGTTTTTTTTTTTTTTTTTTTTTGTGATAGGGAAGACAGACAGCCAAGTAAGGACAGAGGTGTTTGTGGCAATTATTTTTAACGGACAGCAATTGCTTTTTCTACGAGCGGCGGATCCACAGCGAAGAGAAGTACAGGAAGACAAGAGGGAAAAATCAAAATGATGTACCAGAGCACAGGCTGGGATCTGAGCCAACACAACAGAAACATAATTCTTGCAAATCAGCTTTTTAGCTCTGAGCCACCAAGGCCAAACAGATACATTCGTAGTTTCACAGCTGTTTGAACTCTCAATGTCACTGCGCTCACTTATGTTATTTGTGTGTGCGTGTTTTTTTCGTATTATCACCATCTTTGTATGTATTTACGGGGCACAGTGTAATCTGTAAGAGTAGCCTGTATCATTCCTGTATCATTTGAATAGGTTTGAATATGTTAATCCCCACCTTAGTAGATATTGAATTGACTAGAGCAGCTCTGCAGGCAATGTGAGCTGCGCCCCATCCTGTCGTCAGGAAAGCTTTGATGCTGCCTTGCTGTAATGATAGTAATTCAAACAACATGATAACAGGGGGGATAAGCAGACAAATGATATCATATACTAAACAGGCCTTAGAAAGAGAGAAAGAATGAGCGACTGAGACGTAGAGAGAGAGAGAAAGAAGGAACGAAAGAAAGAAAGAGAGAGAAAGAGAATTCATCAGCTGCAGTGAGGTAATTTATATCATCTCTTACTGAGACAGTAGCTTCAGTATGCGCATTTAGCCGTGGCAATCTTCAGGGCAGATGACATGTTCTGTGTCTTTTTATTTATTAATTTTACACTGTGTCTCGATGCGGGAAACATGACTTCTCTCTGTAACCAGGGGCGATAGAGAGAGAGCAGAGCGGAGAGCAGAGGGAGACAAACGACTCTATCATTCTCTCTGTCTCTCTAGGTCATGCTTCTCCAGTTAGCTCATGTTCGTTCCCTTTGTTTAAAGTTTGGAGCGTGTGCCAGGCGTGCCCTAGTAAAGCCTCTGTGTAGAGGAATCCATTATGTTTGTATTTTGGCACGGGTGAAAAGATTTGGGAGGAACCGTGATGACTTTATAAACAGTTGTAGTTCATTTGTTTAGAGACGCCAGAAGGCATTCATTTTACAGTATCACATCGACATCTTTTGCCTTGGCTGAGCTCAAGCGCTCCCTCTCTGCCATTTGTATGGGAAAGGAGGCTATATATTCTGTATCAATAAAGAGATTGTGATTCGTGAACAATAAAGCTTGTTTGTCTAGACAGTAACAGAGTCTCAGTGAACTGGGAATAACCAGTTGCTATACAGTCAGACAGATATACCAAGGAGTTCCATGCATACATGCACAACGCATTGCCCCAGTGACTCTGAGCTATAGATAGAACACACACACACACATGTAAATACACACACACATGCAAACACACACACACACACCAGTGCAGAGAGTACTATTGACTCTCCCCTCTCAACTCTGCTGTTCTGAACCCCTCTTTGTTTCTATGGGAAGCTGCATTTACATAAGAAGCTTATGTCAGCCGCCGCATAGTTTCCCCCCTTATTCCAATGAAAAACAAAGGGACAAAAGCTATTGTCTTGTTAAGTAATGATTTTTGGATTTCTCCAAACTAGTTTATGCCGTGGTGGAGGTGGTTAGGGGATGTGCCGATGTCAGGGCTGTGTGGAGGTTTTTTGGGGTTTTGGAGTTGGGGCAATCACGAGTGGAGATGAAATCTGAGGTTTACAGATGTAGGACTTGCGATATGGATGTTTTGTTTATGTAAATGTGGAGCGACGATGTGACCTTGTAACTCCGCTGCGTGATTGACGGGAAGGGGGTGTGTGTAAGCTACAGCAGCAATCTGCGGTTTTCACTTTGGCGGTGTTGTGCCGTGATCGAGAACGCGTGCATGCTCATTTTCCAAACAGACGTTGAAAGACAAACACACAAAGATGCATAAATATACATGTGCATGCATGAACACACTCCGTGCCGTATAATGTCACTAAGCTCTGTGTGACAGTGCTAACAAACAGCGGCCCCAGCTGCTCTTGTAGGTTCAGAGCTTTCTCTATGTGCCAGGATACTTAGCTAGTAGCAGTGTTAGCAGGGTTAGTTTGGAGTGGGGCATTTGGGTGCACACACAACAACGTTTACATAAAAATGTCAGGCAGTTGGAATCCATCCAAAGGCTTGAACTAAGAAAGGGTAGAGCTTAAATTTGTACAGAAGACATATGCCAAAACAATGTTAAATATACATTAGATATTTAACATAAAAACACTAAAACTGTTACTACGAGTGTGAGGTCTGATGTTATTTCAGACACATGAGAAGTTGTTATGGACTTAGTTTTTGTATTTGACATGAAAGTCTTAAGCTTTTGAATAGTAATTTTTTTGCAACTCCTTTTTGTAATTGATGAAGACTTGTGAAGGTTGAATCCAACCATTTTTTCCATGGCACGTGGCATTATGAAAAAAGGAAGTGTTGCAAGAGGAAGTGAAAAGCAAAGTATTGTGTATGACATTTTCCACAAAGGAACTTCTTCTTTTGCTGTTTTTCAATACCCCTTATGTTTGGTTGAAAAATCGCTTCTTTTCATCTGTCTTTTTCTACCTTAATTCAGGTGTTTTATTGTTGTTGTCCGTGTTTCTGTGCATGAGTGTGTGTGTGTGTCTGCGTGCATGCAACTGCGTGTGACTGTCTGCGCTCCCTCTCTTGTATTCTGTCAGCGGCTGTGTGTCGTCTGAGTGGAGGTATGTTATATGTCTCAGGGTATCTTGGGGCTTCTGAGCTACAGCAGCTCCACTTCCATCGGTTGTGGTCCACTGAAGCACATAGTTGCTGTTCTTTGTCACTTGCTCTCTCTGCTGCAGGCGTCTTTTCCCCTCCTCTCTACTGCAGCCTCATCCTCTGATAGGATATGGAAAGATAGAAAGATAGATGGTATTGAGGAGGGGAGGGTGACAGAGGAGGTGAGGGACAAGCGCAGAGGTTAGGGAGGTCAGAAGAGACAGGGCACAGTCAGAAGAAGAGCGTCTCGTCCCGCTGAATGGTATAAGATTCATATGCTTTTGTGCGCCGTGATTTTGAGTGGATGAATAGACCATAATCCTCAGCCCGTTTAAATTCAAAGCCAGAGCATTTGCTCACATTTTCAGAAGTGTCAACAAATTTGAACAAGGGAATGTTTCTAAAATTAAATTCTAATTCTAACCCATTCTGAAGCTCATGACACATTAGCACAACGCCAACAGTTGTGCTATCTGTGTGCTTTCCACACTCATTAGCAAACTCTCACCAAACATAGGCATAACCAATCAGCTTTAATATGCTGCTTTAGCTGTTCTGATGATGTTAACCCTTTGTTATCTAATGTTTATCTACACTAGCTGCTGCAGCTTACAAGTGCAAACATTTTTATTTCTCTTTTCTCTTTTTTTCTCTTTGCTCTGTTGCGACTGTCAGCAAGCCATGGAGGACCTGCTGGAGGATGAGGATGAGGATTTTGACAAAGATGACAAGGTAATTATGTCTTGTGTCAGGGACACACTCACAGACTCAGGCTTCAGCACACATACACGTATACACACACGCGCTCACACACACCGAAATACATACATGGACATGCATGCAGACACATACACACACGCTGCCTCAGGAGGGTTTGACACTGCCTCATAGACCGGAAACACAGACAAATGAAATGACTCCATCTTTCCTGCCCTGTTCAGTTCTTTTTTTCCTTCACAGCCTGAGGCACAAACACATGTACACAGATTGTACACTACAACCTTTTAACCTTTTCCAAAGTTTTCTCTGCTGATATGTATGCAGCACATTCCTCACCTTTTCCATGTATTTTGCTTTGCCTTTGTCTTTTTTCCTTCCCTTCACATAACGCCATGGAGAATTTACTCAGCTCCTGTTCAGCTTTGGCCCTGTTTCCTGAGAACATGCTCCCATATAAAGTGCTTAGTTAGCTATTTAGGTCCATTCACTGCTTCTTTATGTCCCAGTAAAACAGCATCTGGGCTTGTCCAGACACTATCAGGTAACAACAGGTGGCTGCTTTACTGCCGCTGCTCGTTTACACTGTAGAAACAGCTACTGAAACAAATGCCACTGGATAGTATACATGCTCTGTCAATGTTCCACTTGGGGATGGTAATTGAAATGGTACAGTCCTGTATCCGTCTCATATATTTTTCCAGTTTTCGGTGAGGCCCGTTTGAAATGGCCGTTAAAACAATTGCTGTTTGATACCCAGCATGGTCAAACACAGGAATATTAAAATAAGAAAGTGGAACTCAGACAAAATTACACTAGATCTGGTATTTCCCCTTGTGTAGGACATTTGCTGAAACCCAAGTCTTTCACCATGAAAACCGTAAAGCACTTTGACTGAACGATTTGGAATCTGAAATTACTTGGGCTGATATTTGATGCCTTACAGCCACACTCCAGCAATATAAAGGTTAGAAGGCTAAAATGTGGTAATTTGCATGGTCTGGTTTGGTAATCTTTTTGGAGGAAAAATCTAGGTGTTTGCAATGGTAATTGTGAAGGCCTTTGACCAGGCAATGTGATATTTTAAAATGATTTTGCCTGAGGATATTCTGTATGCTGAATTTATGCGGCTCCAACCTCTGTTCAACCTCTGCAGGTTTCTGCGGGGGTCGTAAGTGCAAGCCTGCAATGAAAGGGTTAAAAAAACACATTTTACGCCGCAGCCACTAAGTCAGTCAGCCAGGCAGTCAGTCAGTCAGTCGGTCGATGTGCACAGATATATACGTGAGCATTACATTCTCTCCCTCAGTGATGCAGAAGCAAAGTTTCACGGCTGTGAAGTTCCAAGGCTAAAATGCACAGGGGGGCACTGACTGAAGATATGCACCAAGCAACCTTTTTTACCCCTTCTTCACTTCTGTCTTCCATCGCTGCCTTTCCTTCCTCCTCTCACAGCAAAAAAAATAAAATAAATAAATAAAAAATAAAAATACAGGCATTTGAAAAGCTGCAGATTATGTGAAATACATTTTCGACTTTCATATTGAAATGAGGTGCACTAGCAGCTTGTGCGGCCTCTGTCAGATTTGGTGCCAAACTGATTATTCCACATAAGAAGGCCTTGCTCTCTGTGCTCACACAGGGCTGGGATGCCGGATAGCACAGCCGCCACAAAGGCTACAATTTACCAACTCTGGCTTCATACATTTTGATCTATTGCTCCCCTCAACTGTTAGCATTTCATTTGAGCTGTAGGGAAGTTGAAAGGCGGGCATTTCTCTTCTTTTTTTCCTATATCTCAACCCGACCCCCCCTCAAACCACCCCCTTCACTGCGTTTTTTTTCCTCTTCCATTTATACATATTCTCTCCCTTTTCCCCTTTCTCTCCCTCAAACCTAGTTAAGTGCACAACAAATGGCGTTTTTAGCCTCAACAAATTTGTTTCTTGCATTGGCTATGAGGTACTGGGGAGAGCTGACACTCTTGTTGCCTTAGCAGTGCTTCAGATTGTTAAGTATGAAGGTCAGGTCAAAGGAGACCTCTTGTATGGCGCAGACCCATAGGGAAGAGACAGCAGAGGAAGAAGAAGAAGAGAGACACAGAGAGACAGGAGAAAAAAAGATTAATAAATGTGCCAAGGCCTCATTTTAATTGAACTTGAAGCATATGTTGCAAGTATGTGCAATCCGTCCCAGATGTTTAGCCCTGGCCATATGCATGGCTCTTCCCAGTGCACCACAAGGCAGCTATTAGCTGGATAACCTTTGCTCCAGAGGCTAAATGGGGTATTACATGGCCAAAAAGTGGAGCACCTGTTTTTCATTGCATTGAGGACCCCTTGCAGGCTTTTTGCCTTGGATCAACCGCATGTGTTTTGACTTAACAGATTGTTGGGCAGACGTGAAAAGTGTCTTTCTTGTGAGCAAGCACTGATATTAGTCACTTAATCTCAATGAAAGTCCAGCATCTACACTAATTGATGGGGATGGCTCAGTTGTTAAAGCCAAGCAGGCAGGCACATGAAGGGTGAGAGAATGTTAGACATCAACTATTTTTTTCATCTCCCCACCTCTTCTGTGTATTTGTGAGTGTGTGTGTGTGTGTGTGCGTGTGTGTGTGTGTGTTGACCTTCAA
>OMLB01007321.1:5504-19410 GCA_900302555.1 Myripristis jacobus | reverse complement strand
GGGCCCTTGTCTGACCCTATTTTTGGTTTCTGAATCAAAAATACGGTGCATATCAACATTTAGACTTACAAAGGGTCATGGTTTAGGACAGGAAAGGGTCATGGTTTAGGTTAGGAAAAGGTCATGTTTTAGGTTTTGAAAGGGTCATGGTTTAGGTTAGGAAAGGTCATGGTTAACGTGACAAGCCTTAGCTAATGTTTACCCATAACAGCTAGCGAACAAACCCTAACCCTAACTTAATCCCACAAATGAACACAGCCGGTCTGCAGCACTGCAGAAGCAAAGTTCTGCGCACGCGCACACACACACACACACACACACACACCACCTAATGCAGTGTTTTTCGCTTGCATTGTACTCCATCATGAAACTTGAAAATATGACATGGAATTGTATTCTTGGTTTGCAGAAACATAAAATGCCAACATGCTTCCCTAACAACTGGGCTGTCCCTTTTGTATATTGAATCCAACACATGCTAGTTACCCTGATTTAAGGCTTACTTAATTCCAGAAAATTATCAACACAATCACTTTATGTATTTTCCAGTTCCTTAACACCACTGAAGTTCTGGGGAAAGTAGGTCTCAGTTAGGCAACTCTGTTTCCTCAACAGAGGGACATGCTTCACAAAGTCTCTCCTACCAGCTCTTACCAGAGTTAAGCTGAGCATAAAACATCTGCCTTCACAGACGTTTAAACATCGGCCAGAAGATGTGATGGAGAGGAGACATGCACAGCCTTTTACACAGCCTGGAGAACTGAAACCTTCCTTTGGCATGACATTTTAAATTCTACATGTAAATAAACTCCCTCAAGCACCAATATGGATAAATGTAAGCGGTAAAGTTAGATCACATTTTACAATAGGGTCTTTATCATATTCACATATTACCTCCATTCAAAGAGTCCATTTACTATTGTCACTTCTGTGAGTAGGCAGCCATTTGCTTATTTGCCACTTTTTGGAGATGTTATTTAAAGTCAAGCTCACAATATATTCTTCCAGTAGCTGAACGGCCATCGGTCAACATGATAGGCCCACCAGTCATAATGTAGAGTTTTGATTTGATTTGATAGTTTCATAACGCCTTTTTGAATTTGTTCATTTTTGCTGGTTTTCAATGTTTTTTGCTGCTACAATAAATATAGTCAATCTTCACTGTGTCAAAATTGGTCATGTTTAAAAAGCCCTGTGACAAGTCCAGATGTTAGTAAAAAATTATGCTGCATATTTGTGGTATGAGTAGAAAGAAAGCAATTATGCACAAATCACGCATAGTAGGTACAAGGCTATCAAAAAACTGTCATTGAAGGAAATGTCACGCCTGCACACTTTGCTCCAAGCCACACATTTTCTTAGAGACAGCGTTTCACTCTTGTATTTCCGTTACTTTGTCCTTCACATCTTTGTGCTGTGCACAAGTTCAGCTGTAGTTCCCTAATGCACCAGATGATCCCAGTGAGTTGGTAGTATTACTGTTGGACTAACAACGTCAAAAGGTCTGCATGCCAAAATTTCAATCAACAAAATTTCATTTAATTTAATGCTGTTGGTCCAGAGCACATCTCTGGACCAATTAAACTGTCTCCTGGTCCTCCAGATCCTTTAATCAAGTCCCTGAGAAGAATTGAGGAGTAATCACTGGGTTATGTTTTATGCTGTGAGCGTGCTAAAACACTGGTCGACACATGTTTACCAACCTAGGTATGTTGATTTTGTCTGCGTGATTTAGGCTACACACTTAAATATAATTCTATGTTGATTGTTGTGATGCTAATAGCTGACTGACTGGCTCCAAAAAAGACAGATGTGATGCAGCTCTGGAGCTCAAAATTTTCCTGCAGTCGATCAGTTTTAGGGTTGATTTTGAGTTGGCTGATCTCAATAGTTACATTTCGGGGTCGGTCTGATTTGGCTCCTGGCTTCAGTGTATCTCAGATCTTTTGACTGAGACGCTCCAGCAGGGATATGAGGTCTAAAGACCAAAAGTGTGCTGGCCTTTTCTTTTATCTTTTAATCTTTTAAACCCTTATTCTTAAAAACAATTTACAAACATGCTTTTTTACAGGCATGCTTCCAATATACATATGTATTTTATTTTTTTCCATTAATCTTATTTGTTTGTCTGCTCCACTTTGCTCAAAGTGTCTTTTCATGCTTTGCCTTTCTGTTGTGTAAAATTACAATCATTATCATTAATAGAAATAGCAGCAGCAGTATTAACAGTAGCAGTGGTTGTTTTTTCTCATTACTGCTTGTTTATGTTTTCACCAGTTATAAATAACCTTCCAAATGCAAAACTCAACAATGACAGCCCTGTGAGATTTTTGGAAGGGTGGGGGGTTAAAACAATTACAGGGCATTCCTACCATTTTTTCAGTAATTATCTGTTGCTTTGCATAAATACTGTGCCATGAAGCTGAAGAAAAGAGATAAAAAAGCCATAATCAATCACTGCATCTTGCTCACCATCATTATAATTATATATCTGCTGCGATATTCTCTGTTTTTTATTATTCAAAGGAAAGTTCCTGGGTTAAGGGAATTTTGCGTTTCAGTACGGCTGAAAAAAAGTTTTAGGACACAAGTAATACAAACATTTGTGTTTTTTTTAAACCAGTTTCAAACTTCTTCATGTTCAGGAGCCCTAACTTGTCTCTCGTTAAGCCTCGGACCCCGACAGTATTTGAAGTGATTTTGCCCCAAGGCCACTGATATGAAAACATATTGTGGTGTTAAATTTTTTTTATGTCATACTTGAACATCAGCAAATAGATTTAGAGTGTTAACATTAAAACATTATTTTAAAAGCACCACTCATACATTGTTTTTGCTTCATAACATTTTATAGTGAATTAAATCACAGCTAAATTAAACAACTCCTCATTTTGTTGAGGACGCCCTGGAAGCATGCCAAGAACCCCCGGAGGTCCCTGCACCGCACTTTGAAAACCACTGTCTTAAACCACTTCACAATCGATGCTTGCTGACACAAAATTATTTTCAAAGAACGACTCGGAATCTTTCACAGCTGAGGAGAAACCTCACGTATAATTCATCTGAATTGTTGAGAGGTTTCAATCAACACAAACTCCATAGTGCAGCACAGCTCAGTAAAAAATATATCTCCAATATCCAGTGTCTACTGTTTAAGAGAGATAGTAACAGAGAGAGAGAGAGAGAGAGCTTCTCTTTGCTGTCTGCTAGCTCTATGAAGGTGGTGTGGTGAGCGATGGCCCAGGACACATGTTTTAATAGTCCCATAAGTGAAGTTGTTGGACAAAGACAAACCACAAACTAAGCAAAGGGCCCTGTATTTTAGGATGTTATAAACCAGACACTGTACAATAATGAGAAAACAGAAGTTCCCAGAAGCATAAACAGTTATCATAGCCAGCCAAGTGTGAACTTTGAATTTCCCTGCCCATCCTATAATATACAGCAATTTGATAACATTGATGACCCCCCCCCCCTTTCTGTTTTCCACTTACTACCGGCTAATAATATACAATTTTCACAACACCGCAGCCGTTTTGCAAGGGCATGTAATAAGAAGGTCGGAAGACGTTACTGTGAAAACAATATAATGGTTGTGTTTTAGATAAATATCTCTGGACAAACTTTAACTTACGAGGCACTATATGTGTGTAGGTCAATGTTGCACACAGCAATTTATGTGCATTTTACAGTCCTGCTATCTTTAGTTCCTTGGGAATATCACAAGAATGCTGAAACCGGCCACTTCCATAAAACTCCTGCTAGTCCTCCCACTTTGAGGTTTCTGGCTTTAACATGCTCTGACATACTAAAGTAAATATAATTTGCTTTATTTTTATGATTATTTCTATACCAAGTCATTCCCTTCAAAGGTTTTAACAGCAAAGTTTTTTGCTATCCCCCTTTTTTTCAGTTTTTCAGTTCATTGCCAGGGAGCCATGACCTCATGCTGTAATTTTAGTCTAATTCCATTTGGGGGGAAACTCAGTTGAGCAGGCCCTTGATTCAAGACCAGAAAGGTTAAGAAACTACCACTGGCTAATGGCAGAGGTAGAGATGCTTAAGAAAATAAAGATCACTTTTTGACCTTCTTTACTTCCTCTTTCAATTGAGGCTCTCAATCATTTTTCCCTCTAAAAGGCCAGGCTGCATATGTTTTCATTTATGAGACATTATTATGACTGTGATTCTGCTGCACTGCAGTTGCTGCAAAGTGCATTTTGTCTATATTTTTTTTATTAAAACACACGAGGCACACTTCACCAAAAAGCACAACCAGTAACACACTGTAACACTGACCTGGAGAAACAATGCAGGCCAGTGAAAACTAAACGCTCTCCCCGGGGTGAATGGAGCAACACCAGCTTATGTGGTGGCACCTGATTCGACTGTTAACACAGCACTGAATGGACGATATCAGTGATGATCGCCCCACAGAGTATGGATCACTAGGTTCCTACTGCACCTTGTAGTGGGTCAGAAGGCTCTTATCATCTATTCATGTTCTCAGCCACCTTCACACCTTGGCTACACTGAACTCGTAACGTATGTGGACTGTTGATGGAGCTGATGCACCTTTTTACTGGCTACACCTGCAGCGCAGTCTTGGCATAGAGATGTGTGAGAAATCATAGGCAACACAATATGGTGAGTGCTTGTTTTTGGAACTTTGTGTGATATGGGTAAATTAATATCTACAGACTACAGTAAGCTGTGTAAGGGATAAAGTAACCATGCAACCATTTGATGGCAAAATATGCCAACAGTGTGATCAAAGCTAGAATCATACCCTGTGGACTGGTATTTTTGTGCGAAAGGGCCACACACACCTTACATAAAAAATATAAACAGAAGACTGGTGTATTTTTACATTTGTAGAGGGGATCTCCGGGGTGCATGCACATCACGTGCACACTGCTCTCACACCCGGTGTAGCCAGTTTCACTGATTACAGCGTACTGTTGCGGCATCTGCTCGGTAAATGGTCTGTGTACGTTACATGTTCAATGTAGCCAAGGCATTAACCACTCAGACATTAACTTTAGCCACTGTGGTTAGGCTTTATTACCATAGAATTCGTTAGGTACTTGGTCAAGATTAGGAAAAGGTCTTGGTTAAGGTTTGGAAAAGGTACTGGCTAAGGTTAGGAAACTTAACGCAATGTTTGCCAACGTCAGCTAGCTAACTCTGTCTGGCAAATGTTAGCTGGCAAAGGTAAACAAATCCAGTTCTTGCTTGAGTCAGGACTTGAACCCAGGACTCTGAAGGTCCATGTGAAGGCAAGTCCGGCTCCAGGGTCCTGTTGGACTGGTTAAGACAGATGGACAATAGGAATAGATGATAACAGCCTCTGACCCACTACAAGGTGCAGTTGGGACCTACTAACCCAGACATGTGGGGCAGATTATGACTTATAACAATGATTCAATGGTGTGATAACAGTTGAATCGGGAGCACAATAAAGCTTCTGTTGAGCATTACAGCCTTACAAGGTTATTAACTGGATTAATCAACTATGTGATGTTCTATGTGTTGTTGTTCCTACTCAAGAGGTCATGGGTCCACAGGTGATCTACATCAAGAAGAGGAGGTCTCTAGCCATCTTGGCACAGAAGAGGAGATGGGTCTGATCAGAGCTGGGAGGTGTGTGGATTGATGTCTGGGTGTCAGTCTGCTGGAACTGATTCAGTGGTAATGATCTCGCTGGTTGGGCAAGATGCCAGCGAGCGGAGAGCTGACAAATCATTCAGTCTAAACTCCCTGAGCTAGTGTCACAGAGGACCAAATAAAGTTAAAACATGTTTTCTGCAAATAATACCATGTGTTTGTTGCTCCTGTGTTTAGTCATGTCTGTGTGAGCATGTTTCTGGCCTCCCTGGTCAGTAACACCCACCAGCCGCTGAGCGTGGCTGGTGCTGGGTGTGAAAGGGCTGCGGGGTCGGATCAGGGGCTCTCACCACGTGGGCGCTCGCAGGTCGGCTCCCCCATTCTTGTCACGGCAAAATAACAAAGTCTTCCAACCTCCCCTTCAGTGCAAAATCACAGCGTATAATCCTTTAATATGTCTCAGACACATGCCGATGACACAATCCTCCCTCTGCTTTTTGGACAGCGGGGCCACCCCTCCCAACCCCATTCATCTCAGTCCTTCATCAGTGTTATTTCTCACACTGTCCGGCTCCTCTTCCAACATGTCCACTGATGTTTGAGGCCTTTCTCATAATGTGGAAAATGCAATGTCTCTAAACACCTGGGACGTCAATGCTTACTTGCAAAATAAGCGAATCTGTGTAATTTATATCAGCCGAGACATACTGTGGCGATCACATTCTGCTGCCATGACAGGTTCATTTATCGTCCTCATCCATCCCTCACAATGATGTGGCTTCATATCAGTGTTTACAGAACCTTTGTGGGAGCAATGATGCATGGTGATGTAAAAATGTATCTGAGCGCTGTGAGGACACGGAGGAGTATCGAGAATGAAAGGCCACATGTGCACGCGCACGCATGTGCAGCATGTGTGTGCGTGTGTGTGTGTGTGTGTTTCTGTGAGCGTACAGTGAATCCTGTACTACTCCCCTGCCCAGCCATCTCGTGCAAAGAGCACTTGGGGACACTACAGCCACACGCAGCATTTGTGAGAGATTATTAGAGCGAAAGATATCGAGTCTGTCCCTCTGGGAGGAGGTTCCTCGAAAGATTGAACCAATGGTAGTAGCGAGAGTGTGTATGTGCACCATAGGGTAGGACTGCATGTGTGTGTTTATGTAGGGGGAGGGGCTGTGCTTTTAATATTAGTTGCGCTCAGATGTATTATAGCAACAACATAAACATTTAAATTGTAACCACTACTGTGGCAGTGATACACTGAATATATTATCCCTTATAATCCATTCACCATGCCGCTGGTGCACTAATTAACTATTTAAGTGCAGAGCACCTGCTCAGCTGCAGGCCTGAAAGCCAACACAGTCTGCTGTATTGTTTGGGTTGGCATAGTTTTGCAACACAAACAATAAATAAATGATAACGATAATATTTGTTCAAAGACTCCATTTTGCCAGGAATCTGCTGTAATGTCACTGTCCCAAAAGTCCCACTAGGTTTCGATTCCTGATATAAATAACAGGTTTTCAAATATCAGACGCAGCAGTAATGGACATGCATACAAGTGCATGCTTGTGCAAAACACTGTGCAACGCCACTGGTGTATGAACAATATTACTATTTCACTATCATTCAGTTTACTGAGTATTTCCAACAGTACAGAAATACAGGAAGAGAAAGGTTTGGTGCCTTGAGACTTTATCCCTGTAAAACTTTGTGCTTCCCACACCTGGGACCACAACATGAGCTGCACTCAGAGGTTTCTTTTTTTAACAAGAAGCGGCTCACAGTCACTTGTTACTCCAGCTGGGAGACTGAAAAAGCAACACTGGCAAGACCAAGGGAAAAGTACATCAATAACACAGCTAAATCTACAAAAAGAGCCATAGTCACACACACACACACACACACACACACACACACACACACACAAATACGGACTCACACTAGCAGCACATGCAGCACAGTTCTGCCAGCACTGTTCTGTAAATCACCTGCAAAAAAAAAAGTTTGTGTCTCTTTCTACACATGGAACAGATGCTGAAGGTGTTGTAAGAAGAAACAGCACACCTGAAAACACAAACAAACAAACAAAACAAGCAGACCAGATCAAGACAAACATGGAGAGGGGGATGAACGCTGATGGGCGGGGAGAAGCGGTGAAGGTGAATGACGTTGGGAAAAGCTCGCTCCGAGTCTAAGTGCCCCTTCTTTGAAAGTTTGCGTGAGGCGGCTTAACGGAATGTTGGGTTGTTTTTCTGCTCCACTGCTTCCTGGACTGAACTATAAACTAAAGACGACATCCTCTCATTAGTCTGGCCTCTGTAGCAAAGCCAGGGCCATTTAGTGTACCCAAAATCCCATTGTTTAATTGTGCGGGTCAAGTCAAAGGTCAACCAAAATATTGATGAACTTTCTTAAGGGGGGTGAGTAGTGAGGCTTGAAGCAATAGGGAGGCAGATGAGGGCAGAGGTGCAAGGGCCACAAACACAGCTGTACTTAAGCACACAGATGCCTGCTTGTGTACTGGGAAAACAGAAACGACCGCAGCTCACAAACACATTTTCACGTTTCATTTATAACGCAGGTACTCGCGACTGACTTTCAGGAGAATTACACCCTCACTGATTGCTAATTTCCACCTAAATTTGGGAAATGTCATCACGGGGAATTACAGATGGGCTGAAATGAGAGCTAGCTCATGCTGCCAAAGGACAATAAAGTCTGTGGGACAAATGACCCACTCAAAGCAACACAGTCATAATAGCAGCAGGGCTCATAACCTGAATGGGATGGTGTGCAACGGCCGAGTGTTATGGATTACACTGTTTGTTTAAATCCATGTTAGGTGGATTATGCTCCCTCACCAAAGAGGACTGGGGGGGAGGTCAAAGGTCAGTGAGGCAAAGGCTGCTAAGAAGGTCCTCAAAACACAGCTTTCTCTCTGACCTGAGGGAATTCCTACAGACACTGCTCTTTGTGCTCGTGACACAAGTTCATCGCACCCCGAGCTCCACATCTGCGTAAAAAGAGCTGCACGGCTTTTGCCAGGACAAAAAAAAAATGAAGCCAGCAGTAAAACAACAAAAGGAAGTGGCAGTTAGCATTAACATATGAACCAACACTTCCTTACAGAGAGATTTCATGTTCACAGTGAGATATTTATTAAAATTCAGCGCCGTGAGTTTACAGGATAAATTCTTTCTCCCAAAACGCTTATATCAGACCATTTTTTGCTGATCTCCCCTTTTCTACAAACACATCCTGTCACACCGCAACTCTTTGTGTGTCAATAAACAGAAAACCACTGAAAACATGGAGAAAAAAAAAATAAAAAGCTTGGCAGGGGGAAGGATCAGCTTCTGGGCAACACTCCCGTTTGCAGCATTCTTTTGAGACACCAAAATCTGAAAATAATACTTTCAATATTTATGCAAGTGGACCTGCTCAACCCCATCCAGTGGGATAGATTAACCGGATTTCTGAAATGTTTTTCTTTTCTCTTTTTTTTTTTGTGCACAGCAGAAACATCTCTGTTAGTGCCACGGTTTAAATCATCCTAATGAAGGTCCTCAGAGCTCAAGTGGAAGCTGGACTATTTAAGGATATTACTTTGAGCTCTCTACTTGTTGTGTTGTTTTGACAGGACAGTCAACACAGGCCAAATCCCATGGCTTCCTTTGTGTTGCACAGTCTTTTCTCGGATTATTACAGTCAAAATAAATTTAAAAAATATTAAAGTAGGTGGTGGAGGCACATGAATACATTTGCCATTTGAGTAAAAGTTCAAATAATGTGCATTTTTCCCACAAAAAGGATTTTAAAAAAAACTCAATGCACTTGATGTAAATTTGTTCTGAAATATCACAAAAATGTAGGTATTATAATGTATGTTGTGCACACATAATGTGGAAAAAATGAATGCAAGTGTCTTCAAGATGAATTAATAATGATTAATTAAATTAATTCATTTCCAAGGCTTGCAAACAGATGGTATTCTCAACAACTGGAGCTAAACGCGTGTGCTGCTCTGTGATAGTACAGTTGGGGTTACTGAGAGGGATTTAAGCACACAAAACAAAAACAAAGTGGTCACTTTACGCTCCAGGCGCATTGCTGGTGACATTTAACAGCAAGGAAAGCTATTTCCTTTACCATTCAAAGCAAAACGGTCTTAATTGCTCAAGAAGTCTGCTGCAGTTTGGAAAACAGTTTGCGATACTCCTTGAGTTTTTCCTGCTTGATCTCTGCGGTTCAATTGAGTCTGTGTTTATTCCTCTGTGGAGAAAATTGGTTTACTTGAGTTGTAATTTTGATATGACACCAAAATATTCCCTTGAACGCGCACCATTTGGAAGCCTTTGTAGTTCTAATGGCTATTCATTATGGGTTTCAAGATAAGTTTATGTTGTCATTAAATTTGACTAAACACAGAAACAAACATTTCGCAAACGCGCCTTATTATCTCAGCGGAGTATTGATGCTGTTTGGGTGCAGAAACGTATCAGATAGCCCGGTCATCTGTTAACCCAGGCTGGATGGACTGGATCATTTCACCGATAAAAATCTTGGGAATGTTTCTTCTTGCAAGAGCAGATCGCTCCTGTGACCAGGCACCCGTGGGCTCCCACTGGGAAAGTGGAATTTCCTTTACATTTTGTCACAGCCAACATCACCACGAACTGTACAATATCTTGTTAAACACACACACAAAAGAAAAGTGAATACATGCATAGCTTTACGACTGACGTTCTATGAAGGCGCCACAGAATGCCCATGTCAGCTCCTCTAGTCTCATATTCACTCTTGAAATATTACTATAGGCCAAATCAAAATAAATAAATAAATAAATATTAATCAAACAGCCTGGTTGTGTACATTGTCCAGTCAAAATTCGCGTCGTTCATATATTCTCCTGAAACCAGTATCAGTGTTGGCCTTTCTTTAAAAAAATAAAAAAATAAAAAAGGCAAAATAAACCACATCCTTTCACAATAAGGGTTCAAGAAAACAACTGGAAGTTAAATTACCCTGCTAGGCTGTCAAGAAAATAATTTCGATTTTTCACCTGTTGAAATAAAACCCGCCACAGTCCACTCTAAATGAAACGACTCATATTTTTCAGTAGCCTCCAAACGGCATGTGAGGTCAAGCCAGAGGCAGCTGATTTGTCCACAGAGGCAACATCATACTATATCTTATCTTAATACTCAGGCTATTATTCAAATTCCATATTTTTTTTCTTTTAATAGTCTATATCATTACTCAGGATAAAAGTAATAATCTTAATACTTTGCAAATAAAGGCAGTTTTGGTCATGAATCTGATAAATTCCCCACAGCAGGCAGAGCAGTCACAGCCCTGAAACCTGGATTAGCAGCTCTAGTTCACATGAGGTGAACCTGCTGAGTGGAGCCTCTCCTATTCAAATGCTGCAGAGCGGCCTGATTGGAAGGATTTCAGTAACTCTTTAGTGAGGGAGCCAATCACGACCGAGTCCATTTGTGACGTGTTTACAATATTTTGAAACTGCCTATGCAACAAGGTGTTGGTTTTTTTTGTTTTGTTTTTGAGAATGCATAATGTTTTCCTTAAATATCATCATTTATGGAACAAACAGAGGGGCCTTTGAATTGCTGTTCTAGGGGCCCTTGAGCAGAGTCCAAAGTTTTAGGCTTGTCTTGTATATTTTAGCATCATTACAGAGAGCAAGAATCACAGAAATTGACAGATTTGTTTGAGAACTTTCATAGCAGACGAGCAAAGTGGTAACACTTTACAATAACAGTACAACAACTAACGTTAGTTAATGCCGTAATAAACATTAAGTAACAGGTAATGAACATTAAGTAACAGTTAACTAACCGTTAACCAATGTGTCTAAGAATCATTTACTAATACTGTTCATGCTAAGGTATTCATTTAGGCTATATGTTATTTAGGCGTTAATGTAGATATTATTAACATTAGTAAATGCCATAATAATCATTAACTAACAGTTAATTAACCATTACGGCATTAACCAACGTTAACTAACGTTAATTGTTGTACTGTTATTGTAAAGTGTTACCAGCAAAGTCAGTAATTTATCATATTCACCAAATAATAGCTTCATTTTATATATCAGCCTCTGCCTCTGCGGAAACTGATGGGAGGTTTTACTCCACAGTGAGTTTGGTGAACTGACGCTCCTGAGCGCTGAGAGGCGATCAGAGGTGGTGGAGGAAATATCTTCGTAAACAAAAATAAAAGTAATAAGACGAATTTGAATTTTGAGTAATGCGCCCGTTTCAAGACCCTCACTGTCATGGCTTTCCGCAAAAAAATCTTTTACAAGGTGAAACCTCACTAGAAACATGTAAAAGTAACTGTTTTTACTCCTCCTTTCAGATTTTGAAACTCACTACAGAGTCGGCACGTCACCTTGTGCAGCGCAGCCTATACAGCAGAGCCGGGCCCTCAGTGCAAAAGGCATACAGGGTAACCCTGTCCTGCTCAAAATGGACTCTTCCCAGACAGTTCCCATCCCACAAACCACGCAATCAGCCATCTCTGCATTAAATGGCACTAGCCTCCATATGATGACGGCAAATTAATTATTGAACTCTCACATCTGCTCACGATTAGGCTTTAAGCACAAGCGTCCCGGCGCAGGGCAGGTCTCTCCTGGTGTCCCCTAAGCAGGATTTGCTGTGTTTGGCCTCTAATTATTCATAATGCCCTGGGAAAAAAACAAAACACGTTGTAATTTAATAATCTGACAGACACTAGACATATAAAGTGACCTAATATTCTGGACAGATTTTAGGACATTCGTTTATTTATCCATCCATGCGTTTGAGCGGAACATGTCAGGATCCTCCTCTCTGAGCCTAAACTTCGGCCCGTATAAATCCTTTGCCACCGCCACTAGTGGGCTGAAATATTAATGCATACAGTTAACTTGATGAAAAATCTGTTTAAATATGAATGTTTTGTTTTCCCTCGAACTGCTAAATATGTTTTCTGGAAAACACCAGTGGAGCTGAAGGGGCGCACGTGGTGGGAGGCAGGCTGACTGATGAAAGGGGAGTGTGTTTGGCCTAAAGCTATAGGAAGCTGCTCCCTTCTCCCTCACCGCCTCACACTGGATGTGCGACTCACATTCTGTTAGTGGATCAAAGCTCCACTCGAGCTTGAAAACAAACCGGGCTCAAACTGTTGGCCTGCAAGTCCAACAAAGTTCAATGGAAACATGAAAAAATATTGTAGACAATATAATAATACCATAGACTTTCCATTTGTCAAGCATGTTTGTGAATTTGTGAGAGCAGGCTTAACTCCACCGCTCTGCAAAACTCCAAATGATGTGTATTTTTGTTTATTTTTATAATTAATTTTTATTTTTAGACACTGACCTGCCACTTCAGAGAGGCCCGTCCACCTCTGTGAATGACAGATCAACGGTAAGATCAGCTCATAATACTGCCAAGGTGGCGTTATTGTCCCAGGATCGAGGGGGCTCCAGGCAGGGCCCCGGCGGTCCCATGTGGCTCCACGCAGGCCGGGATGTTGGCTTGTGGCGCCTTCAAATAATACAAAATGGCTTGACAGCGATCACATGGGATAATGTAGGAGAGCGCAGGTTATTTATTCCAGTAAAATGAGCTGGTGCTTCATGAGCCGGGCCAGCGTGCACGACTGAAGGATCATCCTACAGCTGGAGGCTACTGTCTTTTAATTCATCTTTTTTCCATGGACTTAGTGGACTTGAAGACAGACAGGCGCCATGAAAAGCAAGAGAGGCTCAAACAAGGATGAAGAAAGATAAATAAATGAATAAACACATAAATAAATAAATGGCATAGTATTTATTAAACTGCTCATGTAAGTTACTTCGGATGTGGACCATCGGAAGCGAGACCTCATCACGTGCCTTTGCAGGAGGTGAGAGGTGGGCCAATCAAAGAGCCCTGCTGCCTGTGGCCGTGCAAGGTCTCGAGCTCACACAGAGTGACGTCACATGTCCCGTCTCACCTTTAAACCAAGAAAAGCTTGGATCTCAAATGTCTCTGCTGGCTCTACAGCTTCAGGCCTTTTGCTTTTGGGAGCAAGTGAGCTCCTTATTTTTCATTTGCTTATTCTATATTTGTCTGTTTGTGTGTTTGTTTGTTTGTAAAATTTGAGCAAACTCCAAACCGAAATAATGCCAAATCAGTACATCAGCTGACATTTTCTTTTAGGCTACTCATCAAAGTTAATAAATAAATAAATACATTTATTAATTATAAAATTTAAACCTCCTTTTTGGGTAATG
>OMLB01007306.1:77687-96097 GCA_900302555.1 Myripristis jacobus | reverse complement strand
GCTGATATGGGGATCACAAGTAATCAGCCAAAGACAAAACTGCCTGACCTGAGTCTTGGTGTCCCTCGCATCCAAAGGCGCCTGGACATCAAAGCACCATCACACCCAGATGATTCCAGCTCTTCTTCCAGTGACAGTGAAAGCAAAATGACAAGGCACACAGTGAAACAAGAAAGAGACAGAGCTGATGTAAGGATCACAACTAATCAAGCAAAGACAAAACTGCCTGAACTGAGCCTGAGTGTTCCTCACATGGAGACACGTTTGGATATCAAAGCACCATCACAACCAGATGATTCTAGCTCTTCTTCCAGTGACAATGAAAGTAAAATAAACAGTCCCATAGTGAAACAAGAAAGAGACAGAGCTGATGTGGGGATCACAAGTAATCAGCCAAAGACAATGATGCCTGACCTGAGTCTTGGTGTTCCTCGCATCAAAAGGCGCCTTGATATCAAAGCACCATCACCGGAGCCAAGTTCAGTTCCCAGCAGTGTATCTCCATGTCCTTTACCAGCTGGGTCAAACTCTTCCAAAAGTGAGAGTGAGGATGAAAACTGCAACCAAACAGCTAAATTAGAAGTGGACGTACCTATTGTGTTAAGGGACACAAAAGAGTCCATTTTGAGTCTAAAAGTCACACAGATGGGCCTTAATCACACTCCTAAAAAAGCTCAAAATATCAAATTAGAAAAGTATGCTGTTTTGACAGAGGAGTTGGGGGATAAAGCCACAATTGAAAGCATCAGTCCACCACTTAAGGTAAACCCAGAACTAGAGTCACAGTGGGCAGGGATGAATCTTGGTATATCCCGCTTCCGAAAGCGTCTAGACATCACATCGCCCAGGAATAAAACATCCAAGGTGTTATCATCACCTTCACATGAGTCTTCTTCTTCCAATAGTGAAAATGAGGATGACAGTAAGGGCAGCAGAGGAAGACAAAAGAGAGGGGGATTTGGGATTAAACTGAAGAGCAATTTGAAGAATGTTGACAGTATTACCTCTGACAACTCAGTTGATATGGGGAGAAAAGAATACAACTTCCCCACAACTGAAGAGAAGTTTGATCCAGACGCTGCAAGGACCGGTCTGACTGTTCCCCATGTTAAGAGGTACCTGGATATCAAGATCACTGACAAGGATTCATCTACACCATCATTACCACAACTGTCTCATTCTTCCTCTAGCAGTGAGAGCGAGGATGAGTCAACAGGCCTTGGAGGTAAAGGATGGAGGGCAAAGTCTCAGCTTCCAGGTGTGATGAAGTCACCCCAGAGTCCCCTCTCTACGTATCCTTCCAAAGTTGTCAATATTAATATCGATCAATTAGACAGCAGTACCCATAAAATGGAAACGAAGAACAGGCTAGGTTTCAAAAGCCAAACATCAAAGGTAGCAGAGGACACTGAGTCAACATGGCCTCATCTGAGTCTCGGCAATGTTCCCCCCACCAAGAGACGTGTGGATATCAAAGCACCATCGCCATCACCGAGTGAATCTTCCTCCAGCAGCAAGAGTGTAGATGAGACAATGGACCACACCATGCAACTAAAGAGAGACAGTGCTGATGTGAGGATGACAAGTCATGTATGTGAGACAAAGTTGCCTGACTTGAGTCTGGGTATCCCTCGTATTAAGAGGTATCTGAATATCAAGGCACCATCACCACAACCAGCTGATTCCCCCTCTTTCAGTGCAGGGCACACTGCAAAACAAAACACAGACAGAATGGATCTGTCTGGAATGGCACACAGACAATCACAATTAACAACCTACAAGAATTTAAATATCAAAGGACCATCACCAGCTGGTGATTCTTCCCTATCAAGTAGTGAGGATGAGACAACAGAGAGCGTTAAACAAAAGACAAAACAGGCTGAAAAGTTAATTGTCACACAAGAAGACTCACCCCATAAAACGGGAGAAATAAATGCTTCTCTAGCCCCAAGAAGAGTTCCCAGTATGACCTTTGATGATGAAATAAAGAGAAGGATTGAGCAGGCTAAGCACACTCCACATGTGGACCTGCCATCGAAGTTATTTTTGACCGATGTTGATCGTCAGTTGTCTGACCACCCCATCTCCAGCCCAAGGAGACGTAATGATGTAAGCATTCAGCCTTCACAGGTAGCTCCGCCTGCAGTGCAAGGAAGCCCTCTGCCTGACTCCTCCTCCTCCTCCTCCAGCAGTGAGAGTGGCGATGAGATGAAACAAAGGGGAGAGAAAGCAGGGATCACACCGTTGCATAAACACTCATCTCTTAGCTCTGTCAGTGTTTCTGCTGCGCTCTCCAGAGCTCTGGACACGTTTGACAGCTCATCTAGTAGCACAAATGAGATGATGCGGAAGGCTACACCTGAGGACATCAGGCAGAGGAAGGGCTTGAGTGCTCTGAAAGCTTTATCATCAGAGAGAAAAAAGTGGGACTCAGGACATGGAGAGACAGATAGAAGTAGCCCCCCTCTGTGGAGTGATTTGCAGTCATCCCTCCAAGATGCCACTACTCATCCCAGCTCTGAAAAGAGCAATAAGCCCCTCACCAAACTGTCACTACCAGAATTACTCCTTTCTGCTGCATCAAAAAATGAGAGAACAGCTAGAGGTTTGCAACATCCAGTCCCCTACCAGAGGAGGCATGTAGCTGGTGAGATTCCACCACCTCAGGAGGCTCCACCCCCTGTACCAGAGACACCACTACCAGAGGAGCAGGAGGAAGCAGGGCCCAAGTGGAGGTTTCCACTGAGCAGTGAGAAACAAGAGTGGAAAAGCGTGAGTTCCTATCATCAACATGAGAGAGGCATGGACGGATCTGGCCCATCTTCACCATCTTCCATCTCTCAGGCAGATGACGGCCAAATGAGTCCAGGTCTTGCAGGACTAGGTCTGGGTGCAACTCCATATCACAAAGCACGACAGTATCAGAGTTTTTCTACCACTACCACACATCACTATGAGGAGAGTAATGTGACCTCCACCAGCAGCTCAAAAAGCTTTACGCTCCAGTTTGACTCCTCAAGCATGAATATTAGTGACGTGTGATAAGCTGCTATTCCATCCTGAACACTGACAAATCAAGCAAATTTTAGGCACTGGTTTTCCTTAATTTGGTCACTGAATGATACATTGCTGACAAATGTCCTAAATTATTTGCTCTATTCTTGTAAGTTCTGACCTGGAATTGAATTGTGTTATATAATTTAAGTCTGAGAGATTAATGTGAAATCGTACCATATATACAATATATTTCACATTCAGTCTCTAACATTTACATGTTTTTAAAATCATGTATCTATTATGTGTCTACCTTAAATCTATTTTATAATGAAAATCCATGATGTACCATAACAAACTCATAATAATTAGAGAACACAAGCTCTAATCAGCCTGGTGGTGATAGTATAAGGAACATACTGTTGTATAGGTATGGATAATCCGTCTTAATTTAACAACCCAAATATCAAACATTAAGTTAATAAACCCCTTTATTTACGTATATAGACATAGGTTATAGTGAAAACAGACATATAGACACGTACATACATAGTTTACATACATATATACAGTTAGGACAAGGTTGTTCATCCTCCTGCATTATGGAAGAAAACTAAATGAATTAGCTCTGACACAAATATTTAGTGAGCAATCTAAGGTCCATCTCTTGAATTTTTATATGCTGATGATCAATGCATTGTAACATTTGGTAACAGAAGCTTTTACATAGTTTACACTGCAATGGATTTTACTGACATGAGAACTTATAATAAATGCTTGATATCAACTTTCAAAACTAACCTTAATGTCAATTTTTACATACACAATGATAAGGTGGTTGCAACATAGGTTATGTCCAATAAATAAAATTAGACCCTGTAGACTTGAGGCCACTTTCTAAAGCTTTACAGCATACGTGAGGATGTGTAATATGGGGTAAACGCAGGAGGGAACTCCTGTTCCACCGTGAGGTTACAGGTGTGTTCCAGGTCTTAACAGACACAATCATGATTTTCATAAGAGTTAAGATAACATGATCATGAATATCAAATGAAGCACAAAACACTTGCACAAATTCCTGTACAAAATAAAACAAACAAAAAAACATTTTCAAAAAACTCATCCATTCACAAAAGGCTCTGATGGAGCATGCATGCAAATATTAAATCTTCTGACGATTCAGCATCACACCACAGCCAGAGACAAAAGTTTATACATGTGTTACAAGAACATTATACTAGGAGAAAAGAAAAGCATAGCATCATTACACAGCTCCAAACTGTCAGTGTCCATCATTATGATTAGACCCTAGGGGTGATACAAAGCAATGCATTCAGCAAACCTACTTTTCTACTTAAGCCTAAAGGACCTCATCCTGAGAGGGTCACTGGTCTTCCACTGTAGATCTACTAACGCTGTCAGTGTTGAAGAGAGATGCTACCAGTAATAGGAGACCTGAAACTATCAATGGACTGAGGAAGACACAACGGATGCCACATATCAAGACAAAATGGACACCAACTAGCTCTATTTCAACTCAAAACACAGCCCCAACAGTCTGAATTCATCCTGAAATAATCCCTGACCACTTGCTGTGTTCCTGTGTGTACGTGTGTGTGTGTGTGTGTATATATATATATATATATATATACACATACACACACACACACACATACATGTGGGTTTGTTGGTATGTGTGTGTGAGACACACAAAGTGAATTCCATGTTTTGAGGCACAAAAATACTCTTACCAACACAGCATAGATGCATAAATTGGCCATTAGACCAATAAATGCAGATCAGAACGCCAGTGACTAACCGCTGTACTGTAGTAAGAGTTAGTAAGCAGCAATGCTGATTCGTTTAGTGTTGTGAGGTCTGAAGCCTTCGCATGGCAGGGGTTTAGCAAAATGTAGCATAAGCTGGAGCAACAGAATAAGGGGGGATGAAAAAAACAAAACAAACACTGGCACAAATCAATAGTAAACTGTGCAGGCATCAGAAACCTGCATTCAACCATTTGACACAGTGTGCTTCTATAAGAATTCCAATCTAACTCAAATAAAACATACAATGGTTTCTGTCATTTGTCAATAATGGTTACTGTCATCTGTCAATACTAGCACAAGTTCAAGTTCAATGCACGGATATACAATATTCAAATGTGCCCAGGTCAAAGTGACCGTATTTAAGACTCAAGACAAAATGCATGAATGGTCACATCTGTTGGTTTCTCTGTGCTGCAGACAAGGGGTGAGGAGTGGTTCTCCCACACAATACCATTTTGCTTACATCATCATCCATTTATGATACCATGTTATCCTAACACAGACAGCAATATGACATGTCACAGTGAGGGAGAGCAATGCCACAGGGGCTTGCTGCAAGCTTACCCACTATGCAATACCGGTAGGGAACATGACTCCACATTGACAGCTCTCAGCCTTAATACGCTGGGCTGCATGCACCCAGGCTGAAACACGGCCCCCCGACCCTTACCCACCCACAGCCCAATCCCCTCTGTTGTCAAGAAGCACCCACTGTCATTGCTGACATTGACCATTACCATTTTTATATTGTTGACTTATTAGTTAATGATTCTCATAGCCGTTGTTGTCATAGATGTCTTTTTTTTTCCACAAGTCTTCTAGTTGGCCATTTTTGCACTGCAGCTATGACATCTCTCTCTCCTTGTACCATTCCACAAATTCATCCAACAAAACTGGCCCTGATAAAGGAAGGAGATTTGAGAGGTTATGTAAACAGCAGTCTTGAAATGCTATTGTCACATTTGTCACATAGCAATATGAATGGCATTCAGACTGCTCACTCACAGGCACCGTCCTCATCATAGTTACTGAGGTCCAGGTTGATTGTCCTGCTGAACTCTAAAACATTGCACCATTGGTCTTTGTTGATGACTTTGTACTTGGATTGCTGAGAAACACATACAGGCCTTGGGTTAATACAGCACAGCACCCTTTTAAGTTAAAACAACCCTATCCAAGGTCAACTTGGTACTGTAGCAATCTGAGATATAGTTATGCGATACGCTTTGATCTACACTGCTGTAATGGCAGCAATTTCTGGACCAGGCGCTTACCTCTAGAAACTGATTAAACACAGGAAACAGAGGCCATGTCTTTCCAAGAAGAAGCCCCAGCATACACTTGGCTGTGTTCAAGTCCAAACTCCTCTGATCCTTTTCCTGTCCAATCAAAAACATCCAGGAGTTCAAAAGGTCAATGTGAAAAATCTATCAGCCATAGTTGAAACACAGGGACACTCTAGTAATGTCATTATCTGCAACACTAGGCCCCTAACACTACACTCTCAAACTCTCTGCTTAATGATTGTGTTAATCAAGTATGGCACTGTTGTCACAGTCACTACATCATTGTTTCATTCACTATTAAATATGTTTTCATTCTCTATAACCTCTGACTGAGTTGCTTTCCTGAAAGCATGCTTGGTGTCAACTTGAGCCAAAAGTCAAGCTCTGTAAATAGATCCAGCAACATGTTTAGTGAGAGCTTTTTCACTTAGAAGCAACAAACTGGACAGTGATCATGGCACACTCATAATATTAAGACTGATCCAAACATTGGTTTAGCGAGGACCTTCAGAGGCTTTAAATAGGTTTACTTGGCACAGAAATTTCACAATTGAAATGAATGCTGTTTAAAGAATGTGGTGTATGCAAGCATCTTTGTTGAACAGACTTAACTTGACTCACCCGAGCAAAATCAAAGGCATATCTGTAGATGAGCTTAAAACTGGTGGTGTCATTTAGGACAGATCTCAGGTAGTCAAGGGAGTTCCGCAGCCTCTCTGTGGAGTCACACCTGACAACAACAGAAAACCACATTAGTCAACTCTACACTCCACTATCTGCTCTATGGAGCACTGAGGTCCCACTGTGAGACATGACTGGAGAAACAGAGTAAGACAAAAATTGATCTTGAGTACAACATGCTGAAAGTAGGACTAAAATTATGAGACTGACTTACTGCAGCGAGCCCATGCCTCTCAGCCACTCCTGCAGAGTGAAATAACCCATACTCTGGGCATCCAGCTTCCATGCCAGAACCAGCATCACCACCTGGGCACAAATACATCCACAGATAACCTTTAGTGTGAGATAATGTTATCAATTCTGAATATTAATGTAACAAATGTCCACAGTCCATTACATGTTAAACACACTTGACCTCAAAAACAAGAAATGAATGTGAAAAGGTAGGGTGCTACAGAAAACGAAGCCAGACAACTACAACAAAAACTGAGCAAGTAGTCTGACAATATAAAAACACCAAAATAACCAAATAACACCCTTACATTCTCTGGTTCCACTCCAATGTCCTCACAGAACTTCTCCATGCCCTCCGGACCCACCACATCATCACAGCCTGGTAAGACAAACAAGTATGAAGCCATTATCCACCCATAACATCAACGTAACCAGCTGAGACAAGACACCTACGGCACCGACCAGTATTTTTTAATGATGCCACACGTCATTCAGCTGTAAAAAGTAAAAGAATGACTGATAATTTGAATGTAGCAGCTGATTGCTGTTAACACCTCACCTGCATACTCATAAAACCACTCTAAGCATCTTTTACTGGAAAATGTCTCCTCCTCACGGATTTGTGATGTCTCATGTTTTCTGAATACACTGCAGATGAAAGACGACAATTTTAGTCACAAGCCGAGCAGCGCTACAACAAGCAAACTTGACAATGTGATTTAAAAATGGCTATCACTAACAGGTCTCTACAGTTTAGGGTGTGCTCAGCTTTCTGCCTCCTCAATACTAGATGCTCGGGCCTGGCCAGAGAGGACCACACGTTATCTTTGTGATATTAGACCTATATATTTAACTATGTTATACCTGTCTTGGCGACTTTTCTTGGCTGACATGTCATCTCCAGCAGAGGGTCTCCTCTTTTTCCTAGGAGGCATGGCTCTGGAGCAACAAGCTGGGGGATAGAAATGACAAACAAAACCGAAAGTACATATTAAGAGCCATTCATAGATAATGCATATTTACTCACACACAACTTTTACTGGCATTCATACTGAGAACAGCCAGTCCACCAGGCAAGGAGTTTTAACACCACTGTCAATGCTATTTTGGCAGCATTTTAAGTTGCAAGCTACAGGAAATGCACACAAGGACTGGCAGAATTAGTACCTGAGGGGTGACTATCCTGTCCAACGTCTTCTGTCAGGTTCTGTCAAGCCAGATACATAAAAATGTTAGCCACATGCTTGTTGGCAGATACACACGATCACAGTGCATGCTCACATTCATGCTACACTCACATACACACACACAGCTAAAATGTATAAAATATACAAGCTGCCAATACATATTTACCAGCCTGTGCAGGGTGTGGTAGATCTTGTGGATGCTGGCCAGTGTAGTCAAGTGGGAATTCAGCTGAAAGTCTTGCCACAAAAAAGACAACTTCATCAAAATTCATGCCTCACCAGTGGACATGACCTTCAGCACATAACAAACTAAACTAAAAAGAAAGATATGAGTAAAAGCACATGTTTCACAGTGTACTGCATATTGAGAGACCAATTCGTTCATGACAGTATAAAAGCAGTTGTGGTGACTTGAAGGTGACATCATTATGGCACTAACCGTACATAATCTGAACTCCAGCTGGTTTCCTCAATAATCAAGATACATCCTATAACGTTACGATTACTCTTATCTCCCCTCCAGTAAGAAGATTTTAGGTTTAAAATGTGTAAACCGGTGGGAAAATTATCATGCACGCATGAGGGAGTCTCTGTCTGCCCTCATCGAAATGCATGCAAACACCAAAGTATCTTTTATCATGCCAGCTACCTTGTCGACAACTGTCATCTAGTCATTTGCGTCCAAAAGCTGTCATCCAATATCGCTGCTTTCAATTGTTTCCAGAGGCAAAACGAGATAAATCAACACACTGTCGATCAGATAGCACTAGCTGCATACCTAAAATAGCAGTGCAGACGCACAACTTGCACAGAGTTTACAAAGTATCTAGAGACTTGGGTATATGGGCGTTGTAGTCCATTTCCTTAAAAGGGGCCATAGGAACCTCGGGTCTGGTTGGAAATCAAACTACAATTCCCACGCCTTAAAAAACAATTATTTCATTCAGACCCATCTCCCCCCAACATTCACCCCAGCAGATTGACTGCATTTTACATTGTTTCAGAAAATGTAACATTAAATGATTACTAGCACATGGGCATTGCGCAGATCTTTTTGCAGCGGCTAGTATAGGTGCCGTAGGTGCCGACGGCACTACTGCAGCAGGCAATGAAAGATGTTTTACAAGAACTGCGTCACAATTTTCTTTCTCTGTAATTGTCCGCACTTGGCTGGAAAATGACCGATTTACAATGGCATTATATTGTACCCAAGTTTGAGCAGACACACGGAGCACAACGTCTGTAATAATCCACATAAAGACCCCAATGCATCAATTATGGCCGAAAATCTTGTCAATTTTAACTCACGTAGGCTACATTTACCCGAACAATGCTAACGTTACACGAAAAACACGACTTTAGGAGGACTGCCGTGCCAAAAGTACCCTTCTGGTATATCCACAGCAACTGAAATTACACTATTCTTCCTTTGTTGTCGCCCCAAGACAGCACTGGAAAATACAAAGAGACCAGCAGTAGCACGAATTCATGCGTTATCAGCTTCAGCAGAACCACGGGCTAAAAAGCAGGCGCAGACACGCAAAGCATGTGGCAGCTTGTCTCCGATGGACGCCACATAACCGATGGATATTAAACGATCGAGAAAAGCCTCTGTAACGTTACTACTTACTTGCCGCATCAGAGTGCATTTTTATGAAACATACAACTGTCTGTGGGAAGTCCGCAGACCGGCCAATAGGCGGGACTTGTCACCGTAAGCCACGCCCCGCGGGTGATTTAGATCGCAGCGAGCCTGTTGGCCGCGCCCTCTCTCGTTTTTAATTGGCTGTTGAAAGTGTCATATCACAAGGGGGTAGACAAAGAAATAGGTCCCTCCCACGGGCGGTTGTGATTGGCTAGCGTTCCCAAACAGGCTGTCCAACGGCAGCGGCTCATTGGCTTGAAAATGTCCTTATGCACGACAATCACCAGAATTTCCTCGTGCAAGAATGAAAACCAGCCCACGATGGAGTCTGATTGGTCAATTCAGTCGTAAGGGCCCTCCCCCGTAGCCGCTTTTTTGAGTTTGTTCGTGCAGTGTCACTCCGGGTGAATTTGCTGTGTTGGTCAGTGTGAGCCTTTGTCGGTAAACGCATGTCTTCCCTGCCCTCGGTAAATACCATAGTTACGGTCAGCGGTGGCGACCTGAGTTACTTTTGATAGCTCGTTAGTTTTAAGTTAATTATAGTACGGAACAACACCGACGAGCTTGGTCAGATAACTGTTAATCATCTATTCAACAAAGAAATTAAACGAGTCTAGTGTCTCCACCGAATGTCTGGCCAACAAGGGTAATTTTCTGTTGTTGGACTCTATACTTGTTTTTCAGTGAATTATACATTATTGCACTGTCTCTAGGTGTACTATGAGTAGTTACCACTACTGCACATTTTGTGATGGTGGCCCTATGCATAGTTTTGGGCCCTTTGAATCTCACCCCTTGACCTTTTCAGTCTATTCCAGGGGTAGGCAACCATGTGCCATGGAGAGCCAAGATTCTGCAGGTTTTCATTATAACCAAAAACTTGGTTGAAATGAAAACCTGCCGACTCTTGGCTCTCCGTGGCATGTGGTTGCCCACCCCTGGTCCAGGCTTTTCAAACTTTTAATGTCCTGGACCCCCAAGTTGACTTTTATCAAGCTGAGGACCCCATCTAAAGTGATTTTGCCCTAGGGATCTCAATATGAAAAGATACTCAGGTTTGTATTGTGTTGTGTTTAGATGTCAACACTGACAAATAGATTCTATGTGTTTAGATTAAAAACACAATGTTAAACAATAATCACTCATACATTTTTGTGGTTTAACAATATCTAGTGAAGTACAATTACAAAATAACAAACCCATCTATTAGATAATTCAGAATCATGTTGAGACTTCTTGGACTTACATTATATAAATGCATTGTTTATGGAGAAAATGTAATGTACAACCTTAGCTTTCCTTGGTTATGACATGACGCTAAGATTAAACCTAAATAGAGGAACGGCAGGTCCACTTCCATTTACAACTTGATTGTGCAGGAGAAAGGAGGTCCATCAGACCGCCAGATAGAGAAGGATGATTTGTCAATCCACAGATCACGTTTCTATCGCTCCAGAGTCCAGAGGCAGTATGCTTTACACTGTTACATCCAACCCTTGGCTTGTATGCTGCTGCTCGGCCATGGAAACCCATGCCATGAAGCTCCTGGTGCACAGTTTTTGTGCTGATGTTAATGCCAGAGGAGGTCTGGAGCTCTGCAGTTATTGAGTCAGTAGAGTGTTGGTGACTTTTAGCGACCCCGCTCTGTAACTTTATTTTTAACAGCATTTAAATAAAACCACACAAATGTTGAACTTATAACTGATCTTAGTTGAACTCTAACGAACTCTATTTCCCTTCAGAAATAAAACAATATAGTTAGTTCATATTTTTTTAATTGAGGAAAATTAAAAGGGAAAAGGTTTGGGGGACTGTGATGGTGTTGATTTGGTGGGTTGGAAATGGTCTTTGTCCTTTGTCCTCTTGCTCCTTTTGGAGTCCTCCTCCAGCTTATTTCCTTTGCGGACCAAAGCTGCTGAGGTCCCTCTTCGTCACCTGAAGCTTCAGGTCCAGGATGGCTGCCTCAGATTTGTTTGCAGCTGTGGCATTCTGGGCCATCTCCTTCAGCTCCTTCATTTCTTAGTGAAGGGCTCCCTTCTCCTCAGAGGCCTTGATCTTGACGGCCTGCTGCCCTACATTATCTAGAGCGTTCTGGAGTTGGAGCTCTGAAATCTTTTTGCAGATGATTTCCCCTCGCCTCCGTAAGTCTTGAGCTTCTCTACATCATTTTCAGCTTTTTCCACTTGCTGCTCTATCTCTGCAACATTTTTCTTTGTAGCCATGGCAGTCCAGATGTACTTAGAAAAGTCCTTCTTTAGATAAAGGATTATGAGCTTCATTGCCTGCTGCAGGTGTGACATCTGGATATTCTGCAGGTGGAGGTCGACGTCTTCCATGGCCTCCTCTGCAGGCAGGGCAGCAGGGCTGAGGGTGCTCTCTGCAGAATCAACATTTCTTTATTTGTTTATTCAACACCTTCAGTTTGTAAAACCTATAACAAAACCTGCCGTAACTGTGCAAGGACAATGTCTAACAAATGCTAAAAATGAATATTCATAATCATCTGCATTTAATTAAGCATCTACCTAACAAGACACATGGTCAGGCGCCTTTAAAGGCATTAAGGTGGTGCCAATGACATAGAAAAACAGTGAAAACATGATTTTAAAAAATGACTTAGTGAGATCTCTGGTAAGAGAACATATCATCCACGAGGTTCTCAGAAAACAACATACACAGTTGTAGTTCTCATGAGCATTTAGCCTACCTTCAATTCATTTATCATCATTAAGGACTCTTCATGAATGCGGCTTTGTTGATGTGAGCAAAATTGAACCAGCGCCAGATGATGGGTTGGTTACAGCACTTACAATTAAGTGAGTACATTTCAGAAACATTTGTTCCAGTAAAAATCATTGTCCTGTAAACAAAATAGTGCATTTCATAAAAGATCACAATAGATAAAATATCTCTTGCTGAAAGAATAGTATTGTTCTGAGAACAGTGGCAATAAGTTTGTTAGCTGTGATGACAGGGTGATTACTCTGCAGCTTTATGAGTGGGTTTCAGGGCAACCTATGATGTATCTACGTGGCCTACATGCACTCTCTTCCTCCCTCTGTCTCTCTCTGTCATACACACACATGCACCCACAGTCCAGTGAGACTAGGCCTACTATTTGTTTTTTATGTAGCAGTGAGCAATTTCTTTACAGCAGTGACTCCCTCTAGCCTCTTAACCCTAATAAAAGAATAATTCATTTCATTATAAATACTGAGTTTCTGAGAAATAATGTAGGCCTAATGTTAAGATCATTTATTCATAGCATTTGCACCCATCCATCGGAAATAATAATAATTATTTATGTATCATTTTTAATGGATATGTGCAAATTATAAGGGTTTAAAGAATTTAGCCACCATATTACTCAAATTTGTTTTTGCTAAACAGTCATGTAAAAGAAACCACAGGTTATCCATCCAAATCTGACTTGGAGCTACATATTGCAGTAAACTTGAACACACTAAAGGCCACAAGATGGCCACAATTGCCTTTCACAGCCCTATTTTTGTTGTTGTTTAAACAAGGTTTCCCATCATGTGATACAAAACTGTTAAAGTCAGACAACTTCAATAGTTCTGTATCACAGTGCTATCCACGGTGCCTAAAAAATTTGAGAAACCACTGTATAGAGGTATAATCCTGAGAGGTTAGGTCCTTTTGTTTATTTACTCAACAGGGGTGGAGTTAAATCTGTAAAAAGGGAGGAGTGATTACATTTAGATTAGGCTGCGGAGGCTGAGAAACGAAAGGATATTTGCACCTGAAAAACTTTTGCAGTACAGATCTGTAAAGGATTACTGAAAGTAGAGAGGATAGCACTGCAATATTTTGTTTGTGACCACTGACATCAAGAAATCGGAGACAACAATGGAGCAGAAAGACGGAGCTGCTCATGGTTCAGCTGCACTGGAGGGGGATAGGAAAGTAAGAAGCAAGGAAGTAATTTGTAGACGACAGTGTGGGCCAAGGTAGGCCAAATATGATATCTGACATGTTTTGTGTGTCTTGCAGTGTCCCCCTGGTGATCGTCACATCCATAGAGATGACGTGAGACAGGTTTGGAAAGAATGCCAGAATGAAAGCTTCTGGTACAGAGGTATTGTCTTTTCGACATACAATAGATACGCATCAAGACATATTTTACTATTTTCTCACTATAGCAAATGATGTACTGTCAAATAAATCTCAAGTGTGAAACCACTGGGCGTAGTTAGCCATTCTTAGGTGTGTGTATCATACAATTGAAGCAATAAGGTGTGAGTCAACTGTGAACACCCTATTTAGTAAACTCTGAGTGTTTACATTTTGCTGGGTGAAATCCCCTCTGTGGACTCTGAATACAGCACCATCTGTTGGGGCAGATTAATGTTTGAAACGGCAACATTACGTTTTCATTGTTATTTTGCAATAACATCACTAATGATTATGTAAAGATTAGTTTCATTTACTTGTACTTTTCACATATACTCTTACTTATTTACATATTTATTACATACGTAGTATTACTTATTACATTTACATACGTATTTACCTTACCTTACCTACCTACTTATTACCACTTAGTCTCTGTAGTGAATACAATGGATGATTCATTTATCACCACCAATGATTAGTGATCAATAATTAAGAATTTTTCATCAATTTCTCAGGCCTCTAAAAGTTTTTTTTTTTGAAAGAGTGAACAATGAGATACACTTTTATTTTATTTCCTGCCCTTTTGTGTAATTTCAAAGTAATTTTACTTAATACATTCATAACTGTAATTTGTTTTATAATTTTTGCCCCTCATTGAAAAAAGGTAATAAAAGAAAGACAAAAATGGACCAGAGAAATAAAGGCAGAATAGAGGCAAAGTAACTTCCCTCATTGTACTTTGTACTTTGTACTTTGTACTGTACTTTGCTTTTGTCGCATCAAACTTTGAAGTAAATTACCGCACTACTACTTTGTTTTGCTACTCTCAGGGTAATCTTTATGATGTTTTTTGTATAATAATTATCAGAAGAGGTTCTTTTATAACACAGAGAAATTAAAGTAGCAGTTTAGTAGTTACTGCCTTTTGCTTTGGTGTTACTCTTCTTTTTGTGCTGATCATACAATGGCAGACCACAGTAATTTACATATAAGAGGTAGAAATTAAGCCTGAAGTTGGAGTCAACAACACTGGTTAACGACTTCTTACAAACAAATCACCATATTTTCAAAGATCTTCCTACTAGTCACCTAAAACTAAAAAGGCTGATTTTCCCAGCTTAATACTTTGAACAGGCTTTTCAATTGTAGGGAAGTGGACTGAAGGATGAGATAAACACTATATGGACCAAAGTATTGGGCCATCTACACATTACGCCTACAGGAGGTTTTACGACATCCCATTCTAAATCCATAAGTATTAATATAGATTTGATCCCCCCTTTGCAGCTAGAACAAATTCCACTCTTCTGGGAAGGCTCTCTACAAGATTTTGGAGTGTGTCTGTGGGAATTTTCACCCATTCATCCCAAAGAGCATTTGTGAGGTCAGACACTGATGTCGGACGAGAGGGCCTGGTTCACAAGCTCCGCTCTAGTTCATCCCAAAGGTGTTGGATGGGGTTGAGTTCAGGGCTCTGTGTGGGCCAGTCAAGTTCCTCCATACCAAACTCACCCAGCCACGCCTTTATGTACTTTGCTTTGTGCACTGTATCACAGTCATGCTGGAACAGAAAAGGGCCTTCCCCAAACTGTTCCCACAAAGTTGGAGGCAGAGAATTCTCGAAAAAATGTCTTGGTAAGCTGAAGCATTAAGATTTCCCTTCACTGGAACTAAGGGGTTTAGGCCAACCCCAGAAAAACAAGCCAGTAGCATTATCCCTTCACCAAACTTTACAGTTGGCACAATGCAGTCAGGCAGGAAACGTTCTCCTGGCATTCACCAAACCCAGACTCGCCCATCAGGCTGCCAGATAGAGAAGGATGATTTGTCAATCCACAGATCATGTTTCTATCGCTCCAGAGTCCAGTGGCAGTGTGCTTTACACCGCTACATCCAACCCTTGGCTTATATGCAGCTGCTTGGCCATGGAAACCCATGCCATGAAGCTCCTGGTGCACAGTTTTTGTGCTGATGTTAATGCCAGAGGAGGTCTGGAGCTCTGCAGTTATTGAGTCAGTAGAGCGTTGGCCACTTTTACACACTATGTGCCTCAGCGCTCGGTGATCCCGCTCTGTAACTTTATGTGGTCTGCCACTGAGTTGCTATGGTTCCTAAATGCTTCTGCTGTGCAATAATAGCACTTACAGTTGATCATGGAATATCTAGGAGAGAAGAAATTTCACAAACTGACCTGTAATGACGGTGGCATCCTATTCCATTACTATCGCAGCACTGCACTGAAATTCAGTGAGCTGTGACTACATGGCTAAGTGCTTGATTTTATACACCTGTGGCAATGGGACTAAATGAAACACTTGAATTCAATGATTAAGAGGTGTGTCTCAATACCTCTGTCCATATAGTGCATCAAACTTTGCTCTGATTCTCACAGGAGTTCCTGACATCATCAGACTGTAAAGCTTTGACCAGTTTCTAGGCAGGTGACTTAATTGATTCAGTCCACTGACTTCTGTGTACGTATTCCCTTAGCTCTCCCCCTCTCTGTGGGTAGCATGGCTGTCACATGGGGTCTCATCTACAATGGTAAGGCACTGGCATTCAAACCTCATTCTGTCAACGCTTTAAGAAGAGATCAATATTAAAATTATTTATGTAATTACCAAATTTATTCCTTTTCAATGCAGGCATCTGGAAGGCATCAAAGCGATTTGGTCCCTTTCCAAAAATGGCAGGTTTGTCTATTGGACTTATGTTTGTAGGTAGTAATGCTTATCACTATCAGTCAGCAATCTGTGGTATATGATTGTGTCTTTTTTCTTCAGTGGCTGGGATCCTTGGTTTTGCAGTAGGGAAGGCATCCTATGTCAGAACTTGCCAAAGCAAATTCCAGGCTCTTGGTCTGGGGTTTGGACCAGGATTTGGACCTGGCCCCAGGCGTTTTGGACCAGTTCACAGCAATGGCTCTGGACATAGGTGAGAAAATGCACCCAATTTACAGGTTTCACAAACTTGTTTTGATAGGGATCACAGTTAGCTTGTTAATCTGGTTTCTGTTCACTGTTTGTGGAATTAAAACACAAGCCAGCATGAGCTTGCCATTGACGGAAGTGAGATGCTGTGTTATAGTGACATTACACGCACTAACATGCACAGATTCTTTCCAGGAGTGAAAATCTGACAAGGAGAAAGCATATAAGATTTTAGGGCAGTATCCCTGTCGTGGAAAATCAAATCAACTCATTTTTCATTGCAGAAATGAAAAAAATCAGATCTTGATCTCATATGTTCTTGACACAAGAATTTAGATTATAACACATGCAATTTTGAATTTTTGCAGAATTGCAGAATGATTGCTTTTGCATTTTTGTTATTCTATTGTTTTTATGTTTGTATAGAATTTGCTTAAAAAGGATGAGTTAAGTCTACTGAATTTATAATATCAGGATGAAATTATATTGGAAACCTATTTTATGAAACAATGGCAAAAAAAAGCTTCTTTTTTTTTTTTTTTACAACCATTAATCATATACTTTGAAAATATTAAAGTGAATGAAAACTGTAGGTTCCAGATATAAAGATCACATTTTGACTTTGATGCTATACCTTTACTCAGATGTGGCCATTGTGGTCCAGGTTTGAATAAAAACAGGCTAGTCCCAGCAACGTGCTAACAACAACAAAAAAAAAGGTAGTTATGCTTTCCTCAGTTGTGTGATGTTTTTTAAATATCACTGTTTCAGTGCATGGTATTAAAAAATGAAAGCTTTTCATTTTTGTACTAAAACCTTGGTGGTCTATTAGTGAGCTTCTTGGTGGCTTAGTGTGCCAGCCCACGTACCATATAACTGTGACAAATCACAAAGAAGGCAGAATAAGCTCAAAAACTGATGATTATATCTGCATGGTTCAGTGAGTCAGGCCAATCCTCAGTTTGAATTTTATTTGTATGCTTTAAAGGTAAACTATGCACAACTGAGGGTTGATTAGACAAGTGTATGGATTGCTGCTCGCCTGCTTGCCTTTTCCTTAAAGTTCTAGTGCAGTGATTTTAACGCAGGAAAAGTTTATTGAAAATAAATCAATGGTAAATACAAAGCTTGTAGGACTGATTGAAAGCCTAATGTTTTCTAGTAGTGTGCATTCCACTGCATACAAATATTTCCATTTTCCATATTCCACAGAGATCTTTGCCAGTTTGCCAAGTAGCTGTCTTTCTACTGTCTCATTAACTACACATACAGACCAATCAGAGCAATACAAACTGTATCTGTGTGATGTAATCTATCCTAAGAGGTGGCCTGGAATTCTGTTTGACTGTTGAAAACTACAGAATCCTACACTACTGAATCCAAGAACATGGTTATAAATCGTGCACACAGATTTCTAAACTGAGAGTGCAGATTTTTTTTTTCCTCAGCTGACCCCAGGGGGGCTCCATCGTACACCAAAGTGAGAG
>OMLB01007306.1:57980-77667 GCA_900302555.1 Myripristis jacobus | reverse complement strand
TACACCAAAGTGAGAGTTTTTTTTTTTTTTTTTTTTAAATTACATTAGTCAAATTTCCACAATGTTGACAGTAATCAAAATTTTGACAGATCCTTAACCTTGCTAAGAAAAAAGGTATAGAAAACATTTTTCTTAGCATTCTATATCTCCTTGGGGCAATAATTACAACAATCAATGTTGATTTTTGTTTTAATATACATAGCTCTCTACCAAATGGTTGTAACATAAAAAAAAAATAAAAATAAAAATACATTTACAGCCATTTAATGTTTTGCTTGACTGTTTGGTAGAGCATATTAACCCCAATCCTAACCCTATCTATAACCATAACTCTAAATTATACCATGGAATTGTGATAAGAAATGTAATTGTCATTACACTGGACTATTAAGATGAATGATAAAATCTGTGTGTGTACTTGTTGTACCTCTCTACATGTAATTAAACAGATTCTTATCCCCACAGATTCTGCCCACATGTGTGTGAGGAGTGTAAGAGAGAGGATCAAACTGCACCTGCAGAAAAAGTGCAAAACTAAAGGTAAATGTCTCATGTACACAGAGCCACATACAGAGCCACACATGCATGAACAAAAAAAAAAATACACTGATTAATTTGTTCTTTTACATTTTTTTCAGCCTGGACTGACTCACCGCTGGAGATAACTTGCAGCTTGTCATGTCTGAACATTGTAATGAACACTGCATATCATTTGCCCAAAGATTTACATTTTTGATCTGATACCTTATTTTGTGACACACCATAAACATCCGGGTGAGGTCGTGCAAGGCGCTACCACAAGGGAGAGCCACCAGTCTTTCACATTGACAGCTCTGTCTAGATTTAAGTATTGTAGAGAGACATGGAGTGTGTTTCCAGTTTTGTCTGTGGGAGTGTGAGGCCACGTTTCCAAGCTGCGAATGTAATTACCAAATCATTAGGTTTAATTATCAGCTGCATTGTAGTTTTGCAGGGCAGTCTAATTAAATGTAATGACATGAAATATTGAATGTGTATTGCTGGTTACTGTATATGTTGTTTTCAGCAATAAAACCCTCTTTATACAACTGAGCAAACAAGAATATTGAGACACTGAATAAACCCATGGTTATATATGATGCACCATCATTAGAGAAAAACATTTTTTCTAATTAAATAGAAGGTAGCAAGTGTCACAATAGGAAGACAAAGACCGATACTGTAGCCACTGGCTTATCTCTCTTGTTTGATGTCATCCAGCACTCTTAAATCGATTTTCAGATTCGTCATTTCTCAGTTTAATATTAAGTCAAAGATTCAAAGTTCAAAATCACTGCTGATAGGGAAGGCCTCAACTTTGTGCTTACATCCAACACTTTTTGTGATATGTTTTGTTCTTTAGGACTTATATATGTGCTCTGTTGAAGTGTTGCCTCTGACACAGATCCTTTAATAACTTCACTCTTCCCATTTATCTCCATATTTGCTTGTGTTGACTATGAAGAGAAAGGTCGACAACAGCAAATTAGACACCAAATGGACCCTTGTGTGTGCAATGGGAAGTTTGTTGTCTCACACAACAATGTTTGCTGTGTTCAACAAAGATTTCCTATTTATTGTGCAGGAGCTGCTCATCATCTTTTTAAAGCATGAAGGAGGGGGAGGACAGTTTGTCAGTGCAGCTTTACTGTAATGCATAAACTGTTTATGATCCCACAAGAATCCCCAAGTTTGTTTACATTGTGGGTCATGTTCAGCTGCTAGCTGGAGTCTGAATCATTGACGGACAGCGTGAATGGAGCTGATTGATGTGCTGTGTGGGAGGGCTCACTGTAAAAGTACTGGAGAAACTTGAAGAGCCTGAAGGGCGAGCAAACAAATCTCTGCTGCTGAATGGGGGGCTGGTTCATGCACATCTGGTCAGCTTTTCCCGGGTACCTGATTTTGATGGGTCTAAATGGGAAGTGTAAAGAATGCAGTAGGTTCATATCTCATAATTTAGAGAGAGATATGTTTTCAAAGGTAATACTGATTGCCAACAAAGACCTAGATTGTCAGTCTTCTCCTGATAGATATTTGTGAATATCTTGTGAACATCTAGACCAGCCACTAAAACAAAGACAAGTTTGAAGTTTATTTGACTGGTTAATTAATTATTGGGATAAAAGTTATACGGTAATATTGGCAAGTACTAAAATAGGATTTCAAAATAATAATGTGACATATGGTCGGTGGAATAAGTACACAAAAATACACAAATAGAGAATGGAGGAAATGGATGTGAGGCAGGGCACCTCAGAATCGGTGTTTGTCAAAATCAAATAAGTTACATGGCCAGAAAAAGAACAAACAAACAAACAAACTCAAATAAAAATAATTAGGGCTATCACCCATGAACTTTTAACATGCGGAGACAAGATGCAGCAACAGTTTTAAATAAGCTTAGAAAAGAAAAAAATCTGGAACATATTTTAATTAATTTTAGGGTAATAATCACGTTTATTTCGACATAGTTTGGGAATTTAAATAAAAAAAAAAAATCTGCTCTCGAACGTAAAATAATACCTGTTGGGTCATAAATCGAACGCACCCAATCTCACCCCAAAACTGCCATCCAATCAGCGGGCGGTTTTCGGTGATTGAAACAAATTTGGTCAAATAGAACGCGGTCTTCTACATGGGAGTAGACAAGCTCAGCCAGTCCTAGAGGAGGAGGCGGGCCGAATGAGCCACCGATCTGACAGTGGCTCTCTCCCACCACTAAAACCTAGATTGAGGAAAAAAAAAAATCACACCTCTACGCAAATCCTTCCAATGGATGAGGGCCAAGACGCTGAAGCTTTTTGGTCAAATGAAAAGATCGTTCCAATCTGCAAGCTAGCTACCTAGCTAAAGTAAAGGAAGAGGAGACAAAAGTTGTGAGTAACGCTAGCTGGGCGAACGTTGAAGTAATGAAGGATACAACAGTTGCTATCCAACATAGTTAACGTTAGCTATCGTTAAGTTTCGTGGTGAACTGCACCGTTAACGTTAGCTTTCCAACTGTGGTACCAAAAAGTGGCTACCGTAGTTGTAGCATGCTAAAGTAGGAGTTTGGCTCGTCCGCTAGTGTTAGCGAGCTAATTACCTAGCTACCTTTGCAAGTTAAAGTGTAAGCCCTGTCTAGACTCCAGTTTGAATCAGTTATATCGCTGTCAGTTAGTTAGGCCAGTGAGCCAGCCATTGGTTTTTTCTTGTTGTACGTTAACCTTCAGTTGACAACTGGCCGGTCAGCTAAATCAAGTTGCTGCCATTGCTAGCTGGCTAACTACCTGTATAACGTTAGCAGCTTGCCTTGCACACTGTCGACACAGGGCTAATTGCTAACTAAAAGCTACCATAGGAGGTTAGCTAGTGTTATCCGTACATTACTGCATGCCTTTAGGCTTTGTGTCTGCTTATACTTGTTTATGTGAGCGGAGAAATGTCTATTTATTGAGTAACAAATTTGTAACATGCACTGGCGTTGGCATACGGAACTTCACAGCGAATATCACAAGAATGTAAGCAGCTCTGTTTGGCAGCTTGTGTTCAGGTCCACATATTGTGACCGTTGCATGCCCGACTAGTTGGATACTATCACTAACTGATTGATATTATTATTATTTTTTAATAATAATAATGCGCTTTTTACGTCAGATAGTAACAAAATTATATGATGTGTCTGTCTACAGCATCAAAATAACCATGCACACTGAATTAGCCACCCATGTTTTTGTTATAGTAGCTGGTAATCTTCTCTGGGAACCCAAACAATTACGTAAAGCACTCATTAATCTGGATATATCCAAGTGAATGCTATTTTGCATCACTGACGTCATTCAATCAAATAAAGGAAGGTAGTGTTTTGACTGGGCTAAGCCAAAACATGCCTAAGTATGACAGTTCTCTTGCATGTTGGCATGACAGAGCACTGTGGGGATTGAATGTAACATTCTTCCAAGGACTTTATTTTCCCTGCACTGAGTACATCAGTCATACAATGAAGGATTTGTTCTTGTTCTGTAGAGACCGACTAGTGAGACTGGGACACAGACAGAGAAAGAGGAATCTTATCATTCTGCTGTGGGGCAGGCTGGAGGTGGAGATGGTCAAACTATTTCAGACGTAGGCACAATGCACAATGGCGGGAGAATAGTCAGTTTGTTTCACTCACTGGCACACATGGGAGTTGAATATGCTCTGAGTAATCAGTATGTGCTTAAGGACTTTGGTGCTCTTGTATAGTTGTATGAATGCATTTGATCACTGTTGTTCACTTCAGATATAGATATGCAAACTCTTGTACTACTGTTAGAGGAAAATGACACTGAATCTCATTTCCACTGCTCTGACAGTGTTTGCTTTTGCTGCAATCTAATGTCAGTTGGCTAATGCAATGCTGCTGTGGAAAGCAGCTGTAGAGGTTAACACAGACACCCATAGTAAAAGCGTTTTATACATGGAGTTGGGAATGTTGTCAGCACTGTGGTCACCCTCAAGCATGGGTCTGTGCAACTAACTGACCCCCCCCCAGCAAGGATAAGCCACTGCTCATGGTACAGATGTGTAGTGTATTCTCCTGCACACGCATAACTACATAAACTACAGGGATTCCCTCTAGATTGCAGATCATCTACTGCAAGCATCTATCTGCGATTATCCAGGGCATCATTCCAGAGAATGTGTGTGTTTGGTTTAATCTGGTAAGACATTAATGGCATTGATGAGTATGGGGATAAAATAACCAAGCCCTGTAAAAACGCCCCCTCACTGGCCCCTCACTAAGCTGTCCCCTGCTGGGATTAACTGTTAACTCAGCAGTCCACTGATGGCTATGAAAATATTATGTAATACAGGAGTAAAGATCTAATTTTTTCCCCTCTATTTTGTTCATTTGTAGTCTTATTGGTTGTGAAAAAGTCCACTGTTTGTGGGCCTGGTGGTGGTTTGTTCTGTTTCTTTAACAACTCTACGGTGATAAAAGGCTTCCACTTCATTTTTTTGCTTCTGTCCTACAAATTAAACTGTTTGGTTTGTCACTGTTTTATTTGGAAGTTTTTTCTATCCTGTTTTAAACCTACACCGTTTAAACTGACAGCCATCTTTCACAAATATGAGGTGTCCATCTGTTTGCATTGACTGGGAACCCACGGCTGCATAAATATCTTGGCTGCTGGATTCCCTTCAGCACCTGCTTCTATGACCTGTGACCTCACAGCAGTTCACCTGTTTCCTAATCAACAGCACTTACGGGAAATCCTGATGGAGCGATTCCAGATCTGTGTGATCTTCTTTTATGGTCTTTATAACAGGTTTCATTTGTTTGGCCTATGTGCAGCAGATGATCCCTTATCTAAACCTAGAGGAGTGGTTGGATACAGTTGGTGGGTGTGTGGGTCTATATATCTACATTTCCTCAGAGCTAAATTATTAAACAGAGCAATGAAGAGCATGTTAGTGTTAGTTAAATTTGATTTGCAGCCATTCAGCTTTGAGGTAAGTTAAATGTTGGTTTTGACCATTCCTCTTTAGACTAGCAGGCCTGCATTTATTGTGCTATATTTAAAGGTAACCCAAGTTCAGGCATTGATAATCATAAGAAGCCTTAGTAAAGACTTAGTAATGTTCCTGCCTACTTTTATGGGCATAAAATATAATGTAAAAGGTACAAGGACATATGTCTGAACAGCAACACAGCCATCCTTTAACTATGTCTTTCAGAGAAATCTGCAGGCAAGAATTTGACCTTTTTTGAAATAATGTAGCTAATAAAAGAATGATTTTTCTGAGTGTGTGAATGTTTGTTGCAAAATTAAATATTTACTATATGAAAAATTAACATTACAAAATTATTGATAATGCAGAATTTAAACAAAATTTGGATCAGTAGTTACGTATTTAGAAGTTATGATGAATCTATAAAGAGGGATATTTAGGCCTATTTATTGCGTAACAAGTAGAATTTCATTACTCCACTGCTCATGAAGCTAACATTTATCCAAGAGCCCCCTTTTCGCTTTATCATTTAGGTGGAATCACAAATACCCTAAAGTAAACTGATTAAAAGAGAATTTTTTCATAAGTTTCTTAAACTTAATAAAAATGTAAGAATTAATATGTGAGTCAGGCATATTCTGCCATCACCATGGGTAATACCTATTTCACACTAAGCATCATGATGTGCTGGCTCTTATGTGCAACATAAAATTGTCAAATGCCAATTTATAATTGAAAAACACACTTGACTTTTAAGATCATTTTAAGATGTATGTTTGTGTTATGAATGTGAGCCATTGATAGTAGAATACCTCTTTTTTTGTTTCATTGAATGCATTGAAAGACTTGGCGGACTGTAGCACAACGCGGAATGGGTTTAGCTAGAAATAACCTATAATTGAGCCCTGCTGAGGAAGATTATTCTTGGCTTTTGGAGAAAGGGTTTGGAACATAATTGATGTTTTGGTCTGGCTTCACCAAAGAAACCACCCTGTCTTAGTCTTAACGAAAGCCTTGCCTGGGTTTTGTATGTTTCTACTGTGTTTAGATGTACTGGAGCTATTGGGATGCCTATTTTTTGGCTATAGATGTCATCCTGAACAAGATAAGGTGTGAGGAATATCATGCAAATAGGTGGCTGTTTATGTGCTTTAGCATGAAAGCTTTTCCTGTCAGAAGAAGCCAGAAATGTTTCCGCTCAAGAGGTAGTGATTACACCAGGGCTAGGCCTGTCATTTAGTGTTTGAGGGAGCCAGATGTAGTCTGTCTCGTTTTGTCTCATTTGCTGTTTAGCACACTGCTTTGTTTGTGGATGCAAGTTACACCAACTTTTCAAGATAAACACTGCTGATGACATTATTTCTGTGAAGACTGCATTGTGTGTGTTTGACCTGGGTGTCATGTTGGCCGGTGTGCATGTTTGTTTGTTGTTTTCAGGGTGGGGATGAAGGTGAGGGAAAATGTACAGTAATGCCAAGCTGTTGCTTGGTAGAAGTTGGTGTGAGGCAGAAAGGTGAAGGACGCAGTGAAAGCTCTAGTCCAAACGGTTGCAATAGGACTTCACAAAACACATAAATTTGTTGAGAGCAAGGTTGTCTTTGTGAGAATTGTCTGAGAGTTGTTTTTTGGGGGGGTTGTACAGATCAGCCTCTTACTTGCAACATCCTCTCTGTGTGTTGCACTCAGAAAATTGCAGGGTGGTATTGGCTGAAGTCAAGTTAACCATTGATAAGATCAGCACTGCTCTGTTGAACTTTAGCTGTCCCCGTCCTTTGCTGTTACTACAAAATATACAGTGTTTAAACTTTTTTACTCAGAATTAGTGTAATCTTCTGTAAATGCACCAATTTGTAAGATGTAACAAGAGTTTGTTTTACTGTTGCCACTGAAATGCATGTGTGAGACTGTTTCTGCTATACTTGGGTCTAAATATAGTGCAACAGCTTAGTATGTAGCTGTATTTGCCACAGCCTCCAGGATGTATGCAGAGGTTGTGTTACCCATATTCTGTGGTCACACTTTTCAGTTTTTTGGAGTTGCTGAGCTGGAACAGGAAGTCAGATGTATTATTCACAGGTCTCTCAGCGTGAGAAGCTGGTTGGGTATGACATCGTCTGAGAAAGTTGAGAAAGCTTATTTTCCTGTTTTTACTGTGGGAGGGATATGTGCAGTGGTGTGTTGCTGTGACATGGATTTTGTGCTGTCAAAGGGTTTTTTTGTTTTGTTTTGACTCGATGTCTGAGTTGACCTTTTCTCACACTGTGTCCATGCTGCTGCAGTTGAAGTTATTCTCACACTGCAACTTCTCTGTCTGGCTGCTGTTTTGGGTCTCTGACTCACTGTCTTGCTTTTCCTCCCTTTGTTTGACTGTAGTTTGAAACTGATTCGAAAGAGTGCCCAGCCTGTTCTATTAGGCCTCTTCATTTATGTCAGTGTCATGCCACTTTATTTGCTCTGTTATGACTGCCTGGTGCTACTCATTTTCACTCCTCAAACAAGCTGTGCCAGCTGTGTTTTGCCTTTTTTGCATTGCTTTGGATTTATAGCTACATTCTGCTCTGAGGCAGTCAGCAACTGTGATTATATGACTTGAGATGAGGTGGCTTGTCTAAAAGGAGGCCTTTTCAGCCACTATGGTGATAAAGTGGATGGAAACGATGTTGGTTTTGGAGGCTCTGATCACTTATGTAACTTCCTCTTGGATGTAGTGGGTAATCTTCAGATTATTACTCGACTCAGGAGGAGGTTCTAATCCTGGCCCAGCACAGAGCAAAGCAGGCTGGGGCAAATAGTAGGCCAACCTACCACTTTACTGTGGCCAAGACTGGACTGTCCAGCAACACAAAGCCTTTATAGCCCTGTAGTTACTCTTTGGGCCTCTCGACACAGTGGCTGACCAGACTGGTGTTTTGTGGCATAGCACATCATCACAGATCAGAAACGTTTGCAAATGGAGGATAATCAAACTCCTGGAATTTTTCTTTGAGTGAATGGGGGGAAAAAGGCATGCAGTCTAATTTGCCATTCAGAAACTTAATTGCTAGTATCAACAAGGAGCTTTTAACAGTCGTACACAATGATCACAAGTTAATGGCTATAGGTTTTGTCCATTATATCCAGTTTGTTGACAGGTCAGGTTTTCTCTGTGCTTTAGAGGTTCCACATCAGGTACAAGAGAATCTCTTGTACGTTGTATTGAGAAGGTACAAACATGGTTTCTCAGGTTTCTCACTGTGGTTTCTTTGACTGCATGTCTGCTACTTATAAATAAGTGACATCTCATCTGTGCTTTCTGTTTCAGGTTCTTGTGTAGTGACACTGTGGGACCCCCTCCTTCCTCCCTGTACCAGCCACTGCTCTATGGCCTTAAGGTATGTCACATGGGCTTAATGCCCCAGTATACTACAGGTGGAATTTTTAGGGTAGAGAGGCGTCTTGCAAGGTGCAAGATGTGGTTATTCAGGTTCTTTAGGGTTTCTTTGTGGATGAGCCCACATGTCAACTTTTCTTTTGCCTTTTGTAATTCGGATGCCTCCCATTGTCTGTGATTGGTACTGATTTCACATGACTGGTTGCATCACCTGTGAGGCCAGGGAACAGAGTTCAACTTTAGTTTTTTAAATTTGGTTCACTATTTCCTGGACTGTTGGAGCAGCACATCACCGAGCATTGTTTGGCCACAATGCCGCTATGAACAGTTTTAAGACCTCATTAGCAGCTCATGGCAGTTGCTACCTATGAGTACTAAATGACAGAATACTGCATTTGTGTACATATGGCTTCTGTGTTCACATTTCATTCACTTAGATCTACTTATATACAGAGGTGCTGCTGAGACTGTGATGAGCAGCACAAGTGAACGTACTATGTTACCTGGATGTAGGCTACCAGTTGGTCCCATCCACTCCTTGGTTGGTTTTTCATGCTTTTTAAAATGATCCAGAAAGTGCTGAGAGATGGGGGTTTATGGGCACTGACCTACTGCTTCATGGAGATGTTTTTTGGCCTGAAAGATATCTTGACCATGTGCATGATCTGTGAGGAGTGGTGGGAGACTTCTAATCCAACCTGTGCTACAGCATTAGATTCACTATTGCGTATTTGAACCTCCTCATTGATTTGCATTTGAGAAGGCAGTTGATGATGGTGACAGTGGAACCCTCCTACCTCCCAGAATATATGTATAACTGGTTGAGCAGCTAGTGTGCATATAGGCTGATCTAAATGTAACACCCAATCAGTTTTCATTCTTCAGCTCCTAGATTACTGTACAGAGCCATAGACTACGTTTACATGCACACCATATTCTGATTTGGGTCAGTATTCTGGCTAAGGTAATTTTCCGAATAAGGTGTTTATATACGCTGCAGCAACTGGAATATTCCGTTTGTATGTTACTTGGCATATTCACGTGTTTCGGCGTATTCCACGCTCTTATGTAATGCAACACTCAACCTGCGGGGGCAGCAGTACGCAGTACATCTCGTCTGTCGGAAATACAGAAGAAGAAGAAACTGTCGCTATTTCTGTGTTTTCTCCCATCGATATACTCCATGATATTTAAGTCTTTCATTAGCTGAAGGCAAACTGCAGTCTCCTCCTCACTCCAAAAATGCTGGCTCTGGCTGCTTTTCGCCATGCTGTTTGCCATGTCGTTCTTGCCAGTAACCATAGCAATAAAGATGCTCCAGGATTCATTGTGAATCGAGCATGCACAGATGTAACTGAATATTCCAGTATGGGGCATTTTCCGATTAAGGTGTTCACATGGCACAATATTCTGGTTAGAACAGGCATATGCCAGGGGTCTTATTCGTAATTTTCTCCAACCAGAATATGACCTTAATTGGGTTCGCTACATGATTACATGATTTGTGCACAACCGGAATATTGCGGATATTCCGAATAATACAGGAATATGGTGTGCATGCAAAACATGCTCATAGTTGGTATTACTGTCCAGTGCTTTCGAAGCTTAACACCTCAGGCACTTCACTGAACCCCCCACTTCTGTACTTGCTTGCATCATATTCAGTGGCTCAACTCTTAGCTCGGTGGTGGCCAACCAGTTCAGCATAAAGAGCCAAACACACCATTGCAAAGAGCTGCACAATACATGCAAGGCCACACTGCAACACCAATACGGCCTACTCACATTAGGCCCAGTTGCTCCGTATCGTGCTGAAGCACAAATGCCCCCCGTCATTATAGATCGACTTTTGTTTATACGCGGTTGCAGCAGCACAATGGACAACGACACAGACAGCATGGTTGATTATTGATTGCGCGAGGCAGCGATTCGCAGTTAATTGCGCTGCACACATAAAATGATTTTGCGGAGGCGGGAGGTAACGATGAGGGACGGTCACATGATTTACGTCATATCCATGTTTGTGTGTGTGACTGTGCATGTGCTCATACATGAACACCCGTACCGTGCTGAAGCACACCCCCTCCAACCGTGCCAGAGCGGAGGAAGTGTACTGTGCTGAAGAATGGAACAGAGCGCTCACACTAGTCAAATAATCCGGATTTTGGGGTCAAACATGCTTGGGCACGGCACGAATGGGCTAATCATATACCCTAACAATTATCATACGTTTTTCTTACCTTGGTTTACTCAGTGGGACATCTGGCCATCTTTGTTTTCCACTATCCTTTTCAGGTCTGGCTTACACTCAGTTGTGGCCATTTGAAGCAACTCTTTCTCGTGTGTCTGTTAGAGTAGAGCAATGTTTTTACTTCACTTATTTAGGAAAAAAATACAGAAGGAAGTTTATCCAAACATTGACATTAGCTTGAATGCAGGCTGTTTGACTTTGGGATATCTGGCTGTGGACACAGTTTTCGATTTTCTCAACATAAGTCATGAGCGTCTCTTTCAGGTCGATGCCACAAGTCCTGTCTGTTAACAGCGCAGTGTAAAGCAGCTCTCCCTTAATTGTGCAGTCTACTGACAGACCATACAAATATCACCAACTGTGTCATCTTGAACGTCGCAAGACTCACCCAGAACAATGCTGAAATAATGGGCATTTCTTAAGACCGTATGTAACTGTGTTTCAACTGAGTTGTTAATATGCAATGTTCTCTGTTCAAAGTTTGCTCTGACAGCTGCAGGCCTGACACAGAACGATTCAAAATGTCATTTTCAGGAGTGAAGATAGCAACAACATCTGAGCCACATCTTCACAAATTCCCCTTCACTGTGAGCCTTTTTAGCATTTTTTTTTTTACTGAGTGGGTTTCTCAAACTGACATTTCAACACTTGCTTGAGGTTGTGAAGTTGTCTGTCTGTGGTAAACTCCTCGGCCATGTTAGCGTGTTAGAGGTGAAATGGTGCTCCAGGTTTTAAGCTTTAACATGCAACAGTTAAGTCTGGTATATCAAGCAAAAGCTTTTCCCATTTTATTCCACAAAAAATACAGTACTTCCTATTCAGGTAAAATGTCCTGTGCTCCTCTTCATATTTGTGCATAGATTTATGTTTTCCTGACTCTGCCATAGTGACTCAGTCAGTTAGCCTGTCTAATAAACTTCTGCATCTGCTCACTTGCACACAACAAGCATTAATGTTTGGGCTAGAATAGCTACATGCAAGACACATGTCAACAATTATTTTTTATTTTAAAAATATTGGCAGATTTATTGTTTTTACCGAAAATATGCTGTAACTAGGAGCATTGGCTTATAGTGCTTGTTCACTCCAGATATCCTTACTAGGTGTGCTGACTTTGAGTTACACATGCAACCTCTGTCCACCAGTGCTTTGTGGTAAGGGTTTCATCATACTGAACATACTCATTCTTGAATGTGCATGACATGAAGCTGACTTCTCGTACCGCCTCTCATCCAGTCACAGAATCTCTTGCCTGCCTTATTCACATTACACATTTTACTGATATGGCATCATCTTTTCCATTGTGATTACTACACCGTCCCTTTGTTTGCAAATAACAATTTAATGATAGTCAACTTCCGTAGCCAAATAAGTGTCATGGATTGACAAGATCACTAGTAATTGGTAAGTGTTGGTTGAGTAACCAAGTATAAATATTATAGGGTTGTCACAATACCAGGAATTCAGTAGTTGATACCAACACCAGTGAATTTCCATGATTCTCCCAGGCCTGTTTTGTCACCACAGTAAAAAAACAAAAACAAAAAACTGATTTACTTCAACATACACTCTTTTTTTAAAAATCTGTTGAACATTCAAGTATTTAAGCCTTCAAGTGTTTACAACAACAATAAGTCAACCGTTGTTAAATAACTTTTTAGATTGCACAGAATTTCAATTGCGGTATCCAGCAGAGACATGAGAAAAATATGGAATTAATAAATAGGCTTAAAGCCCCGTTATATAAGATTTTACATTGTTTTGAAACAGCGCCCCTACAGGTTCTGAGTGCAATTACCTCTTGCACCACTGTTGTAAACTCCGGAAATTGTGCATTTGTTTACGAGCTGGAGGATTAGGAACCACCCAAGAAGACGACAGAAGCCAAACAAGATGTCGAGGGGCAAGGTAGAGTATTACAGGATTTTACATGAATACGATAATGCACGTTTGTAGTTTTGCTGAAATAGTGCTCATATTTTCAGCCCATATTGTTTGTTTCTGAATGAGTAGCGTTGTGTGTGTGTGTGTGTAATGGAATAAAATGTTGGCGACATGATATAGGCTACATTGCACATAACTGGACAGTGAAATTTATTACAAGCTAGCTGAGATAGGGTTTCAAGTTTGCAGTGTTTCAAGGTTTACTTGTCATGAGATTGACAAACACTGACAAAACTTTTTTGCCATGCGATGAATTTACCTATTTGCCTGCTAGCCCGAGACAGAAGTGAGGTCAAATGATTCTTGGGCTCAAAAAAAACAAAACAAAAAAAAAACTACAAAACTCCATGACAAAGGTGTCTCTGATAAAATGATAGCCTACGTTGCCGTCTTTGACAAATATATGTGTAGGGATATACACGCTGCTGTTTTCCTGTTAGCCATGAGACATATCACTACAGGGAATGTCAAGACAGTGGAGACATTTTGCAATCCTGCATTAGTTTGCTCAGTCAGAAAATATAATTCATGCATTGCTGATGGTTCATGAGGTTTGGATTTTCACAACAACAGTTCTTTCTATGGTTTTGTTTCAGGATTCAACCACGAGGAGGTTCTCGGGGTCCGGACGTCCCAGATGGAGCACCTGTACACAGACACTGAGAGGCTCTGCTGTCTGATAGAATCAATTGTTACTTTTTATTTTCATGTGCAAATTGTTCTTTGTTTATTTATTTACTAATAAAACCAAACATTTTTACATCTCTTTAATTATTTACCATATTCAAAAATCACAACCAATTTGAGGGAACAAAAAGGTCTATATTTATTGAATGCATTTCACCCAAAGTGGTCATTCTTGATCAAAGTACGTCCTGTATAAAAATGATTCATACAGAGTATGAACTTTACATGAGACACTCCTCCCCCAAAATATCTCTTTATAAAACAAAGGCTATGTAAAACTAAAGTGAGTGGAAAATGACATGAAGAGTTCACTGTGCCATTCCTTTTTTCTTGCATATTGTGTCTAGAAGCCTTCCTTGAATCCTCTCAAATGATAAAAAGTTTCATCAGGTGGAATCAAAAATAACCACAAAACTTGATCAAAGTTCAAAGGTCAAAGTTTGCATGAGCATCACACACACAACTCAGAACAGTAACGTTAGCACCTGAACCAGAGACAACATGCTGCTAACACTTGGTGGGGGATGCTAACAGAAAAAAGGACACCTAGTCTACTGTCCTCTGTCGAAATGGGCAGAAGTCGACTGTCAGCAAAGTCAATTTTGCCAACACAGCCAATTACCAAGCAGCTCAGAGTAGTAGCATTCTAGGCTTAGCCTGGCATTCCTCTCCATGGTTGGCTATTTTGGCAAAGTGGTCAAAACACTAGTTTTTCCTTTATCATCACAAACTAGCAAGTCAAAAACTTTGCGAAAGTGACTCATTACATGTCAGTGTAGCATTAATATGATGTTGAGGCTGTTATTTTAAGGCAAAATGTTATATAGTGTTGCTTTAAGAAAAAGAAAACTATTTAAACAGGAAACTTCGATGGCGCTGTTTGCATATTTTGTTTTGCGAATTTGTTATTATCCCATGAGCATCCACCTCGAATGTACAATACTTCGATACACGACTCTTGCTGTATTTCTTTTGGACAAGCCGAGGCGGAGCTGCTGCTCCAGCTGCACCTGGAGGAGCCATCTTTGATGTGTCTTTGTCTGGAAGCTAAATCTATATAAACACTAAATCCAAAAAAATGCATCCGGTACCTGCAGTGCCATAGAAAAGCAGGTACTGTTGTATTTTTGGACTATTGGCATCGACTTGGTACCAAAGTATTGGTTCTTGGAATATCCCTAAAACACTATACAACTAAAATGTCACTAGTTCGTTCGTTGTTCCTCAGAGTAGTGGCTTCTTGGAGACAGGCCTATGCATAATTGAAACCCTTATGTGAAAATGGTAATTCGCCAGGACAAAACTGAGTGTGATTTTGACCCAGGGGCTGGTCAGGTCACATTCTCACATTCCGCACCAGTGACAGCCAAGTTCTGTGGGTTGCCTCACTCCTGTCATTCAGGACAGAGCAGAACCAGCTTGATCTCTTTGTCTGAGTGGACTGGAGTTTGTTAACCTCTTTTGCGCTTGTTCTTTTGTTGAAATATGATTAACTACAAAGACAAGTTGCAAACATTAAGATGTGAAAATTCTAAGAAACTAAAACAAAAAAAATGCTAGGCTAAAGCCCCCTTTACAGAGTCTGCTCAAGGCAGAAATGTTGCGCCATTATGTCGCCTCACCCCTCACCCCTATAAAACATACAAACATTAAATGTGGGGGGCATTGTTATGGTGTTAAGGTGGCGGTGGAGAAGTCACAGATCTGAATCGATGTCTGTAGCAAGTGAGTGAAAGGGAGAGCTGGCAGAATGGGACAAGGATGTGATGTTTTGATGAAATGTTGTGTGCAACCCACTACTGGAGGATTTAAAAAGCGTGGCATGGCAATAGCCAACATGAAGCCCTGCTTTGGTGTCCCCGTGGCGTGTGTGGTTATTCTTCCGTATTTGATGTTGCTCACCCACCATTGTTTGGAACGCAGTATCGCAGCTCGATGTGTACATTTTACATCACACTAGATGCTGATGCTGTTGTGTTACACGTCACACCTCTGCTCACACCTCTGCTTCTGGAACCACATACTATCTAAAACCACACACTGGGGCAGCATTATGTTGTTGTTTTTTTGGTTCAGTGTTAAAAAAAGAAAAAAAAGAAAAGAAAGAAGCAATGCTGGCGTAATGATGGGTCTTCATAATGGCAGTATTGCCTGATTTCTGTTTAAAAAGGGCTCAAGCTAAAAGGCCATGGCGTCTGTCGAGGATTCACAGTGAATGAGGACAGTTATTGTACATGACAAGAGACATGAAGAGCAAAGAGATCTAGAGCTAATTCTTGTTAAGGGAATTTAATTTTAGACCATTAAATAGCTTTGAGTTAAATCATTTCTGCGTAATTTCAATTTTGTTTGCACTTCTCAGCCTAAGACAGGACTGTAGCCTCTCTAATTTAGTTGCACCATGAGGGGGCAGTGCAGCATTACTTTGTTGTGCGTCTTAAATTACATACACCTCCAACTGTTTTCTGAAGTGGGTTGGTGGGGGTTTCATTTCAGACACGCATACTGAGGAGTCATTAACAGGACTATAGTAGGATAAACGCTAATAGTGTACCGACCAGACCCAGCTGACTGGAGAATGTACTCTGAGTTCTGGGCCTCCGCCACTAGTTTTCCTGTTTTCTCATGCTTGAAAGCAGAACAAGGCAGAGGCGGGTGGGACCCAGAATGGCATAGGAACGTTGCACATTGTTCCTAGTGCTTCCTCTTCCACATTCCTGGGCTGATTGGGATCTGGGCCTCCTGTGTTAGGGTATTGTTCTAACCCGACAGCACTGCAGACCTGGCCCCAGCTCACTGCAGCTGCCTCCACTGACCATTGTGGTGCTCAGGCGTAGTGATGACTATCTCTGCCTCATCACTCAACTCTTTCTCTCTGACTCTTAGTGACTCCTACCACAATTTGCTGCCTCAGCCTGTCTGCATCTTTTTCTAGGCCTCAACAGCCCCATTTACACTGAAGGCCAAAACCTCAAGTGCTTGAGCCAGGGACTCTTGTCTGGAACGCAAGCATTAGGGTTAAATTAGGCAATGTGTTGCCACTGATCATCCTCGTCCCCCGTAACTAACAGTTACACTGTTGCGTTATCAATAAACATTAGTCAACACTGCTGTCAAGGTTATAATCTGTGCATTAATGATACTTTTAATTACGTTGTGTGGAGTTGTGAAAGGTAGAGAAAGAGATTAGGATGAAGCCAACACCAATCCCTTTGACACTTGCATTTGACATTTAGACATTTTTGGTGCTTGACATGGATGGTATCTACCATCAAAGGCATACTGATAATTAGAAGTGATGAATTTGTAACTCATTTACCACTGTGTGACATAAATTTACAATACTATGGCTGTTGCTGGTCTGAATATATGATATCAGGCTAAAATATAAGTGGTTTCCAACTCGTAATACGTAGTCTTATAGTTACAGTACATAGGTTTATATGTTAATTAATCAAAAGCACGCAGCAGAGCAGCCTGGTGTCATTTGGGACTCAGGGCAGAATTGACATGTATAAAACATTTTACAACTAGTCAAAAGGAAATGTACCTGACTCCTACGGGAGTAAGCTCAGATTTTGATCATTTCTTGTTGTAGGTTAATCCTTTCTCTCTCTGTTTTAAGTTAAAAAAAAAAAAAAAAAAGTATATGTATATATTTTTTTGTAAAACCTGTTTTTGCCAACAACCTTTCATTCTCAGCCATCCAGCATTTGTCACCAAAATGTCTACTCAATTCTCAGATAGCTGATAGAGCAAATATAGTAGAGATAAATCTCAAATGGAAAAAAGGAATCTACTTGAATATAGTTTTTACACCTCGAATGTGTAAGCACCATAGCTAATGACTTGGCTTGAGTTTCTTAACATGGCTGGTCTCTGCCTCAAGGAAACTCCAGTGAAGGAGATCAGGAAGTCTGTAACCATGTTTAATCATGCCTTCTTAACTTATGAATTGATCATAACAAATAGTAATCAAAACCTGGCTGTGATTGACCTTGTAGTGGAAATTAAGATTAAGGCTTCTTAAACAACGGGTGCATCTCTTTGCCAACACAGCTTGTTAATTTTTTTTTCGTGTTGACAAGATATTATTATCTGGCCAGTGTGACCCCAACTCTCCAGCCCTCACTGTTACTGTGGGCTAGTCTTGCATGCAACTCGTTTGTTGCCAGTCTAGCAGTTATTCTTAAACTGATGTGAAATCATGATTGTGATGTGGCAGTAGGTATCTGACACATTGCTTGTTGGTTCAATCCAAACAAGTATCTGGTTTTGTTGTGAATGATTACAATGCCAACAGTGATTTATCCTCATTATCCGATGGATGATGTTGGGCTGCTGTATCTACCCATGAGCAACATGGATTCCAATTAAATATCCATTTACAGACATGATAATACAGGAAGATAAGACTTAACCACCATGGCTTGCCCTCACTATAAGTCATCCAGAGACACTCACATTTACAGGCACCCTTTTTTGACACTAATGAGGATTAAAGGGATCAGCTAAAGATCAGCTGTTAGGCAAAAATGCTAGCTATTTAGGATGGATTGGAAGATGGCTGTCATAAGAATCAGTTAATTGCCTTAAGATTAGAGGTGGCTAATTACAACCTTGTGTCCTTAATCCTTTCATACCTGCTCTCGCAAATATTGAAATGCTCTTAGAAAACCTAAGAGGACATTCTGGTATGCAAAATATTTGCTAAATCTAGTTATGGTCATTGGCCGTTGATTGGCCTTTTAATCCATTTTTCTCTTGTGATTGTTGTTTTAACGTTCTCCATTATGGATTAAACTAAACTATACATGAATTCTGTACACACAAGATGATGCGACCTGAACCAACATGGTTCTCCTTTTCTGCCAAAGTTATTTTTTATTGTTTTGTATGACTTATAACTGCTAATAAAATTTATAGAAAAAAATATCTCTCATCCTTCTTTTACGTCTACTATAAAATATTAGCACGAAAACAAGGCATTTCAGCATCATTATTTTAGTACAAAGTGGTTACTAGTTTAGGGACAAAAACAAGTACATTCCAACTGTAAAAAATGTCTACATCATGTGAACGAATACAGTACTGTAGTCTCAAATCCCATCACTTTGCAAAACTGGTTGTCCACCAGAGTGCAGTTCTAACCGGCCTTTTTTATGGTGATGTTTACCATGAAATCTAGCAGAGCGTCTTTTCAGCAAGCTTGGGTGGACCCTTTATCACCAGGGTTGTCTTTTGTTTGTGTGGCTAGCAGTACTTTCTGCCATCTGGCCTCTAGAGGGCAGGACTGCTGCAAAACTGCTGCACTGCATTTGTCCCACAGGCCACTTGTGGCTGGCTGTGTTCATCACACTCTGCCACTTTGTGCTTAGTCTGCAAACTAGGTTTGGTACTGGAGTAGTTACTGAATAGATATTGGGACTACCGTGCATTTTGTGCAAAATTTTCAGAAATCAGTGTTTTTGAGAGAGAAGCAATTTGTTGCTCTCTCAGGGTGTTCAGTGGGTTTGTATATTCAAACATGCTGTAGCAAAGGGTGTGATGACTTCCTTAGAAGTTGGCCATGGGCACACACACACACACACACACACACACACACACACACACACACACACACACACACACACACACACACACACACACACACACACACACACACACACACACACCACGTTATGTGCTCTGCAGCTTTACCCTAAGCAAATGTTTTCAGTAAAGCAGAGTGGCTGGTTTGAAGTGAGGACAATCAAGCTCTAATATGTCATCAGTTGCATCTTGACTTCACATGAAATTGTTTTTTTTCTGTGAAATACCACTGTTAGTACGTTGTCAAGGGGATGAATATAATTATCTCCTAGAAGTGTAATGTAATCTGTTTCACATGGCTACAGCTTACCATTGCTGTGATAATGCAACTAGAATGCCCATGTTAA
>OMLB01007306.1:36748-57960 GCA_900302555.1 Myripristis jacobus | reverse complement strand
AATGCCCATGTTAAGACCAAAAATAATGCACAAGACACTGGAAGAGAATTGCCAAAAAGATTTCTGAGATTTCTGAAACTATGTTTCACAGAGGAAGTTTAATTGTGCCTCACAAGAGTGCTTTACTAGAATATGCAGCTTTTTTTTTTTAGATTATGTATCTTTTAGCTTGTTAGAATTTTATACAGATTTACTTATTTTGATATGCAAATTGTTGCACAAGTTAAAGATCTTATTTATCTAATATGGTGTCTTTTTGTGCATCGTACCACAAATTGACATCCCTGATTATAGTCAAATGATAGGCATTTGTATTTATTTAATTTCCATTCAAATGCGAAATAAGCAAGTGTTGTCCACCACTTACAGCAGCATGATGCACTTTTGGAACACAGCTGGGTAGAAGTCATGTCAGCAGAGTTGGGAATTACCTAAATTTGGAGAATGAAAGCATTCGACAGTATATACTGTTTTCAAGGTAACTATTTGGACAGGTGACAGTAGCAGAACTAGTTACAATATTGAATTTAATTGGACATTTGAAGAAACATCTTTTCATTTAGTGCAAGTTCACATTGTTCATAAGAAAATAAAATATTATTGAATTTATTGCTGTGGATAACCAGCCCTTCTACTTGTATTTGTATTGACAACCCCAGCTACTGGTCCGAGTTGCGCTAAAAAACTTGCACACAAACAGCATAGTGTATGTTCCAGTAAGCCAGTCTTAGTTGTCAGTCACTGGTTGAAAACTCACAAGGCTACCATTGGATTATTTGGGTTAGGTTGTTTATGAGCTTCAGTTTGAAAATGTAGTGGAAATGCAGACTTGTAACTGAATGAACTGTTTTTGTTGCTGCAATACTCACTTATGAGGCTTTTTATTTGTTAGCGGCTCAGTCAAGTGATTTTAACCTATCTACATATAGCATATGTTGCTTACCTGAACAACTAATGTGAAAAACGATCATTAGTTCTATAAATGCGGTTAGTTTGCTATGATAATGTTATTCCAAATTGAGGGAGCAAGTTCCTTCAACACCTTGAATTGTGTGTGTTAGCATTCGAACACCAGACTTGCTGACCCCCCTGTGCTATGTTATGGCCCTTTGCACATTTGAACATGAAAATGATTACATTTTGTGCTTAATTCTTAGTGGTATGGCTTGCACTAGGTTCACCTAGTCTTGTTTCTCCATGATGGAAGTGATCTCTTTTACAAAGTAAGACTCTTACCCCTCCTGTAGCTTCAGATGTTTGTAGAATTTTTAAGAACAGCAGTAAATAAAGTAGCACAAAACCTTTAACCTTATATTTGCAAAATTGCTTAGGATACAAAAAATCCTTTTTAACCAATACTTGGTTGATAAATCAGTTGGCACACTTTTGCCCTAATAACAGTCCAGTACCAAAACTGAATAAAACCATGGTAACATCGCCCAAAACAAACATTTTTTGCAACCAAACGATAGAGTAGTATAGCCCAATTGTTTGATTGCTGTACATAGTGAATGTTGTCATTATTGATGAATCATCAGTAAAGCTTGTCTTGAAGGTATTTTAACAGTGTGTTGGCCACTGGAACTGCAGCCATCTTTGCAGTTTTGTATTGATATCGTGGGTTGGCTATATTTGTGCTTGGATGGGCTATTAATTTTTGCACACGCTTTCAGAGAATAGCAAATTGATTATTTCTTTAGGCGGGGAGCTTTTGTGAGAGTCAGCATAGCACTCTCCTCAGCTGAGGATATTTGGAAGAGTTTTAGTTTGCTGCAGGTATGAGCTGTGCAGTCAAGCAAAGAGCAGCAGTCTGTCACTACACTGTTTCACAGACCCTGTCAGCTTGCCCATTCTGCGTCGCTTCATAAAACTTCAGCACTATGAAGTAGAAGTGAAACCAACAAGGAAGGAATGCTGTTGTTATTTGAGATAGTTACCAAGCAAGCAAACATGTATGTTTGTGTATGTTTGTGTGTGAGCATCAACATGTGACAGTTCTGTCCATGATAAGGGCTATCAGTGAATGCAGGCGCGTGAGTAGTGCTTGCCACATGAAGCTCGCCCACTTTTCATGGTATATGTCAATCTCTTCCTCCTCTCTTCCTCTCCTTTTTCACTGGCGAAAGACGCAGGCCAGCAGGGTGTGGCTCGTGTCGTCTTTGTTGTGATTGGCTGGTGGCCCAGGAGTGTGCTATCTCCTGTGGAACATGTTCTAGTCCCGCCCCAGATAGCGCCTGGCACCTAGACATGGCCCAGCCCACTCCCAGTTACATCATGGCCTGCAAAGAGTGCCATGTCTGTTTGCTTTCTCTTTCCAGTCTGAGCAGACAGGTAGTGTTGCAGTACAGGAAGTTTCTTACTCTGACATGTTGGCTAGCTACAGCTGACAACTTCTCCAGTGCTAGTCTAGATAGAAAGCTTTAGAGAGGCAGACAGTAAGTGTCTCTTTTGCTCTGTTGGGAGAGTCTTAGGGGCCACAGAGGCCGTGGCGGTAAGGAAATGTGTCGTTGCTGTATGCAGGCAGCAGCTTGACACTTGGTCCATACCTGATCCACCTGCTTGTCTGTAAATGAAGATGAGGCAGACGTGTAGTTTGTGTTGGAGGACAACATGTCTCAGGCTGTTGAGCTGCACACTTGAGTGAGAGAGAGAAAGAGTTTAATGAAACATGGAGTTTCTGAAGAGCCTGGTCCCGGCAGTCATCTCAGGGGATGGACCCATTGAGCATGGTGGAGCGTTGCCCAGGGAGACGGGCCCACGGCTTCTTCGCATGAAGCGTTTGGGCCTGCTGGCCATGGGGCAGACCATTGACGAGGATCAGGTAGACCCAGTGACTAGCTCCTCCAGGCTTGCCCGACCCAGCCGGACGCGCCTCAAAGGTATGACTGATTGAACAGCATTGGGTGGCAGGCGTTTTCTGTGTTGTTTTCAGTTTTCATCTGTTGTTACTAGATGGATGCTCAGTGCTTGAAACTTTAGTGTGGCTTTGCAGTTCTGGTTAACCCTCAGATGAGCTTGTCACACTGTACATTCTTAATATAGGATTGTCAAAAATCCTGCGTTTCTATCATAACGTCTCTGCCCCCTCTCTGCATGCATGCGTGCACGCGCGCGCACACACACACACACACACACACTCCCACTCCCAACCCCAACCCAGGAGCAAGGGCTTTACACTGTGTTCTTGTCAACAACATGTTAAATACCCATTGAGACACAACCAGTGACTTGCGATGAGTTCTATTCTTAAGGTGATTCTGGAGGTTCAGCAAACAAAAGAGGCTTCTTCCTTGAAGATTGCATTTAAGTGACATTCTGCTTGTTACAGCCCATATTTAACCCCAGAGTCAAGAATGACTCGCTTATTTTTTGATATTTCATGTTCTTGATGATCTATTTTTCACTTTTTCAATGGTTTTAAGAATGTATACTATTGAATCAGTGCTTCATTGTTCAATAAACAGTGTAATAACAGTGTAACGCTGCTATGGTGCCATTTTGCTTAGCGCAATTATTGATCGATTGATTTGTTCAAAAGGATAATCTAACAGTTATGGCTAACCCTGCTGCTTTTTCCATAAAGTATTAAAAAGAGGAATAACCTTCTTTGAATTTGGCTCCTGTGAAATGCTTGCAAGCCGTGGCTGAGAGACATGTTAAAATTGGGTTAAAAGGGTATTCAGTAACCTTACATTATTACATTCTGTGTAAATCACAGAATGTAATAATGTAATTGTCATAATGTAAAAGTCCTAAAAGCTCATTTCAGTATGACGGGGTCTTGATCACAATGCTGCTCCAGTGTTACCACATAGTGTAATTGTTTATAATTGTGTACTGCAATTATAGAATCCTGATGTAGTAGACATATATTAATCGTGAAATATTTTATATATTTTAGTGAAGTCAAAAATAGTCACTGACTGCAAAAATGTGCCATACAATAATCTGTTCAAATTTATGGGTTGTTCTTGCACAAAAAGAAAATCCCATTTTAATGGTCGTTTCTGCTGCTAGAGTGTTTTATGTAGTCCTGTACCACTTTATTTCTGTAGTTAAGCTGTCTAAACAATGGCTATGTTATTCCTCCAAGTTAAAGAACTTTGAGTCTCTTATGCCTCTAAAATGGCCTGGACTGAGGATGTTTCCTCTTATTATGTGTACCATTGTCTGCGTGCACAGTAGTTGAGGGTTCAGTAGATGTATGCGTGTGTGTGCGTAGGCCACCTTGTTTGCATCAGCAGCAGGGTGATGATGACTCGTCAGTCTCCCAGCATGGCTTTGTTTGCAGCTCTGCCTGTCAGAACATGCTTTCTCCCTGTTTACTCATGGCTAAAACATGGCGGAACGCTCCCTACTCCTTCACTCACCCTAGGCTTTAGGAATAGGCTTAAGCTACACACTGGCAACTAGGTAAAGCAACCCACAGTAACAGATAAGCTTGCTTTAATATCCACAAATGCTTTATTACATCCTGCCTGGGACAGTGTGTTGTGTGTGTGTGTGGTCAGCTGAGACTAACCATGAGAGGCTATGAAGTGATTTTCCTTTCCCTTCCCTCACCCAGGGCTATCTTGTAAAGAGTTGGCAGGATTGTCCATTTCAACACAACCACTTCAGTCTCCACACAGAATCAACCAGGAACAACACAAATATTTTCTCCTCTTTGTTTCTTTCTTTCTTCCAACTAGGACACATCCACCTTATTAGAAAAATCTCCTTTGCAGATGCTGTTGGTGGTGGTGGGGGGCATGAAGGTGAGTTATGAAGAAAGAGAGGTGATTTTTACAATAGCTGACATAAGGAGAAGTGCAGAGATGCTAGTTAGTGTTGTTTAAGCGCGTTTAAGTGTCCAGAATCACTTGTCCCATGTTGTCAGGGATCAGTGGCACTCCCTTCTTTTGTCTTAATGGCATAGCCTAAGTTGGCTTTTAAGGTGGTGCTGCCCTTTTCTTTCTGTCATTTGTCATGCCATGCACACATTGACATCATCTGATTCCTGGATGTACTGCTGAATTTTAGGGAAGGGTTTCATTAGGGCAAGTATTTGGTTAAAGGGTGCTGCAGGTTTCTCGTTTGTAATTGGGGTGTGTTTGGAGCATGTGACTGAATATGGGTGTGTGCTGGTGGGATGTACTTCGGTGGTGGAAGATGTCTATGTGATTTTTGTCTGAATAGTTCATAGGGTGTGTATCCAGACAGCTTGGCCAAACATTTATTGGGTTTCTTAAGTAGTTATTAGCCAACACTGTATATTTTAACAGCTGTGAAAGAAACCCCATAATGTTGTAGCCTGGCACAGACTGTGCACTTAGTGGGAAAACTGTGTCATAGCTGGGGAGACAAATGGTATGAATCATCATTAATGCTCTTCTGCCAACCAGCGATCCCATCACAATCTCCTCTACAATGAACAGTTTGAAAACAGCTGCTTTGAAGATGGGCTATGAGGAATGGGGTGACCTTTCTGTACCTGTATTAAGATGAGTTTTAATTCTAATTTGGCTGGTGCACTCCTCTGTACTGCTCTGTCATTCCATAGAGACAGGATGCTGCTGACCTCAGAATGACTCTACTGAAATGACTTGTCTCACAGGATTTGGTAGGCAAATCTCTGCAAAATGTGGTTGTTCGTGCTCAACCTATGCTGTGCAAAGATGACAAAGAAGGAGCTGTCATTGCATTTGAAAGTGTTGGTTGTTGGTAAAGTGGGTATAAAAATTAGTCATTCACAAAGGAGTTTTTGATAACTCTCATTGTCAGAAAACAACAGAGCAGTACTTCCTGGCAGTTTGGACAAATCCAGCCCAACCAAGTTTGCCTAGAAAGGCTCTTGTGTGTCATTAACCATTCTGAGAGAGTGAGACTGCTGGCCTCTAACTCAGGGGAGTGAGTGGAAGTGAGGACCTGCGCAGGTTGCAGAGTTGTGTTGCATGCACAGACTACTGTGATGGACCTAATGGTGTGTCCTCTACAGCCCGGGCACCACTGGGGAGGTCAGGGATTGAATTACAGCTCCTATCGATTATTGTTCCCACTGCCACTCTTGAGAGAGGCCAGAACAGGAAATGCATCCTCCACTCTGTGGGCTCTTGGGAAGAACAGTCTGCCAGTGATGTCTGCATCCAAGATGGCCAGCTGTCAATCATTACCCCCACTTTGTGAATGGAGCTACTGTAACTTGACTTGGTTGTGCATTTAGAGTGGAGATTATTTGATCAGTGAGCTCTTCTTTCCTGGAAGTCAGTTATTAATGATGTTTATTTGAAGTCTTCAGCTTACCTCAGCTCTTTTGGTCAGATGCTCTAATGGTACCAGAGGTAAGATGGTGCTGGTTATTCCTCTGCATTTCTCAAGGAATCTAACAACCTTGCATCCTGTCCTGGACAGTGAAGCACAAAATAACACACAATTCTGTGACATTTGGTCTTATTCATTTAATCGATTGCTGTTCTTATTCAAAGCCTGTAAATTTGACATCCAAATGCTGTATGCAGTACTGGAAGTTTGGTTTGGATTTTGGCTGTGTCAGCGCTGAGATTAACCCTTTCTGTAACTTCACAATGTCAATGGCTGCTTGAGGAAGTGTGTAGCTTTAGCTTTTCATTGGGTAGTTAAGCAAGCAATGTTATAGACTGACCGGAGGTCAGGTGACAGACCAAGTAGCAAAATTCAACATAAAACAGCTGTTGCCCAAAGTGGAATTTTGGCAGCCTTTTCCTACCTGAGGTAATAAGTTAACAATTTATATGCCCAAATATCAATACATCTTAATAAAACTTTGTATTTATGTTCTCAACTAGGTGTAATTGAATATTACTAAAGCTGTAACTGTGACCATTGAAAATGCAATTACAAAAACTGCCAGAAGTTGTGTGAGTGACGGTTTGACCAGAATTGGATACAGTGTCCATAAGTGGACAACTGTGCCGCTACCTGGTTTACACAAAACAGTGTCTTCAGGGGTCTCTATGTGTTTGTAAGGGCCCACTTACACTGGCAAGTTTGGTCCACACCCAAGCACGTTTGCCCCTAAAATCCAGATTATTTGACCAGTGTGATCGCTCCATTACGTGCTTGAATACAGTACACTTCCCCCACTCTGGCACAGTTGGAAGGGGTGTGCTCCAGCACGGTACGGGTTCATACACGAGCACATGCATGGTCACGCAAGCAGTGACGCAGTGCGCAAACGTGGATATGACATAAATCATGCGACTGTCACTCCACCACAACAGTAACAATGGCGGTGGCGAAGGGTTCACGTTGGCTGGATGAGCAGGTCGAGTGTCTCATTGAAATCTGGGCAGAGGATGGAATCCAGCAACAGCTGGATAGAACGCACAAAAACTCAGAAGTGTTTGGCAAAATCAGCGACCACCTTTATAGCCACGAATACCGGAGATCCATCGTGCAGTGCAGGGACAAGGTGAAGAAGCTCCGGATTCAATACCTGAGAATACGCAATGCCCTGCGGAAATCTGGCGGAAATCTAAGTTAACTTGTGTGTTATTATTATTGATAATTTGTGAACTTTGCTCTCATTTACTGTTTCTGAAGTTACCATATAAGTAGTGCTTTTGTTGACTGCTGCTGCCTGTTTACCTTTGTGCAGTGGCAGTTAAGGGGCAAATTCAGGCCAGTCAACAAGGTTGAGACACTTGAGAAAAGCATTTTCTACAAATGATTTTCTACAACTGAATTGAATGCTGTCTGTGATAATATTCATTGACCTTTGAGTTACTGAATCTAAGAAATCAAATTTAAGACTTTCTAAGACTTTCAGGACCTGCATATATTTGAATTTATTACCAAATGCTTTTTTGGGTCCACACATAAGGATTTTTCTTCATGATTCTAGAGAGTAGCTAGATTTATCGTTTCATTGTCCACTTTTGAGAAATAAAGGTCATAGTCAGAAAATTTGTTAAATCTACAGGGCTGATAGCATTTTCCAGCGTACCAGCATGACCGCGAAAAAAAAAGGGGGGTTCGCCCAGATTTATCTAACAGACATTTCTCTGTATTCAATAGAAGCGCAGCTTTCGTTCTCAGCCACACTAACAATAGGCCTACCAGCCAATCAGAAGTAGGGTGGGGGCGGGACTTGGGTGTTGACAATCAGGCGCTCCATGTGCCGTTGAAAGTGAGCCTCGTTAGCCTACAGAGACGCACTGCAACCCACAGGATGGACCGCGGGTTCATGAAGCCCGGGGAAGACAGCAAAGATGTCAATATGGGCGTTAAGAATAAATGGCGCTGGGGCTTGGATAGAGGAGAATGGGAGCAGTGTGGCAATAGATAGTTTTAACTGGCCAAAATAATTCAGTTGCATTGCTGTATTGGATAATACTTTAGATAGTCTCATATACAGTTTTTAATCAGATGCACAACAACCAAAATAAAGCATATCTTCACTTGATAGAAAGGAGTGAAGGAGTCTATCATATAGACATAGTACAGAGACTCATTTATTAAAGTCATAAAGAAGTAAATGACTTTTTTTTCATTGTGATGAGTTCATGGCCAGATCATGGTCTGCTCAGTAGCATTCTCACTAAATCTCCACTGAAGTTGAGCGGTGCTGATTGTGGTAGCTTTATCCTTATTACCATACAGTTGAACACGTGCAACACCTTGTTACTCTTGTTCTTAATGGTGGTGCTTTATCACCTGGAATATGCCTCCATATTGTTGTCTTCTCATCTTCTTGTTATTAAATGTACAATACTTCCAAGAATGTTTTGGTCACTAGTTTGTTGTTGCAAGACTTTGTGACAGTCAGATGAACAGCAAGATCTCCATTTCTGGACAACCAAGCCATGGGGCAATTTACATTGTATCACTTAAGTAATAAGGTGAGATTGATTCTTGTTATCCCTAAAAATTGAATTTTTATTCTTTTTCTTGCACAACACATGGTTTGTAGGACTGTGACATTCAGTAGCTAGAGGAAGAATTTATATTTGATGCTTGGAGTGTTAATTTTGGATCCTGCACCAAAGCACTGTACAAAATCTGGAAGGCAGAATGTCCTGCTGCCCCTCAGTGGTAGTCTGCATCAGGTTAGCGCCAGCCAAGGTTTGACAAAGCATCCATTTGTGTAGTGTTTGTTTGCAATGAGCTCTGCCTGGTTTTGCATAACTTGTGTTGTGAAGGGCTGTCATGTGACGCAGGGAGAGGTTGAGGGCGAGAGAGAAACCAAGAGACTGAGCTGAAGAGAGGAAGACAAAGAGCATTTGTCTGTTGCACTCTTATCTGTTCTTCTCAGAATATTTTGTTAACAAACTTAATCCTGCGCTTGACCACAAATTAGTTGATGTCATGTGGATCTGTTTTGAGTCTTTGTGAGGGGAGGGCAGCCTATCAACATAAGCTTACATTCAGATAAAACATTCACACACACACACGCTCATACATACACACACATTGGGATGTTCATCACTAATGCAGTGTGTAGTGTGTTACTGTGTCTGGTGGCTTTTTGACAGAACCAATGATGTAATCCCTATGACTCCAATGGGTGTGTTCAGTTAGTTTACCCAGGCGGATGAGGTGTCATCCCTTTCATGCCGTGCTCTAGGACTGGCTGGCAGAAGACACTGGCTGCAGTGTCAGGTAGCCGTGCCCCAAGTCTTGATTTCCAGCAATAGGAATATCATATTTTGTTAATGTTGGGATGGAGGTGTGAATAGGAGTTGGGAGTGTTAGTTGCACTCTTTTGGTGTGTTTGGGCCCCCACCTTCCACTTTATTCTCTCTTTCTGTTCCCCTTCTTCTCTGTTCCATCCTCTTGCTCGTTTCTTTCCCTCCTACTGCAGTCAGGGATGACGCATCAGTATTGCTTTGGAGCTTACAGGAAGTGTAGTTTTGATAGGCCAGTGGAGAGGCAGCACAGTAGCAGCCTCTGACATGCGTTTGCATTGCTGAACCACAGCCAGGGAACACTCGCAGCATTTTGATGACATCAATCCCCCCCCTCACTCCTCCCCACCCCTCTTGCTTTTGAAACAGTCTCTCTCTCTCTCTCTCTCTCTCTCTGTGTGTCTCTCTGTGTGTGTGTGTGTCTCTCTCTCTCTCTCTCTCTCTCTCTCTGTCTCTCTCACACACACAGAAAATAGCAGGCATCAGTAAAAGAACAACAGCTAGCTAGGAAGAGGAGGGGCTGTCTGTGAGCGAATTGGGAGGGAGAGAGCTTGGCAGGGGAGAATAGCTGACAGTGCTAGCAGGGTAGGACTCACACACACACAGGAAGAGGAGAGGAGAGGGAATATTGCCATGCGTTGTTGAGACTTTTTTTTTCAGGGTACTGCTATACTATTCTTCTCCGGTCAGGAACCAAAGTTTTCCTGCTGTATTCTTCCCTTGGCTGTCTGGATTTCTCTGCACTGGGATGGAGATGAGGGACTTGGTGGATTGGCAAATGGACAGGAGTCATCGTGGTGGAATACTTCTCTAACTAGCCGGGCTATGCTCTCTCTCCTCTCCTCCTGGGGTGGTTTCACTCTCCACTGAACTAGGCAACAGCAGAAACATAGTGGTCGCCCTTCTTGGGCCTCTCTCCTCCACAGCTTACACTGGCTCTTTCGTAGAGGATGCCACCCTCAGCCAGTGCGTGTGGAGGGTAATACTTAGCTCCAGTCAAGACGGAGGAGCTGGAAGCGTGTGGAGTGTGTGTGAGTGTGTGTTTCTCAGCGGGTGTAAGGTTGTTTCCCAGGAGAGTGGAAAAATTAGTGCCTTTTTGGGAAGCTTAAGTTTTGACAGTCGTCATGCTGAGCCTGCAGGATTCGGTCTTCTTTGAGATCAGCATCAAGTCTCTGCTCAAGTCCTGGAGTGGCAGCTGTGAGTACCCTGCCAGGCTTCCACATGTTTACATACCGTACTTGGTCACCACGCTTATCTTCCACAAACAGCCAGCACACCCCATGCAGTGCTAAACATGCTCACATGCTATGTATTCATGGAGATTTCCCATCTCCCTATTCATGAAAAGTTGTTAGCATTTGATTTGTCAAGGTGATTGATCTGTTTGGCCAAGGTGTTGCCAGGCTTTTTGATGTATGTGCAGGTAGCAGCAAAGTTCACACCGTTAGTCTCCCCTCTGTTACCTGCTCATTGCCCTCCTACTGGCTCCTTTCTGTCCCATAAGGAATGCTTTCCTTGATGAGCATCTGCAGATACAGACACTGATTACACACAGGTTGACTGGAACTACATTCCTCTCAAGGTTCCTCTTAAGGCGACTGCTGCTCCGGTTGTTCCCTTGCCCTGTTGTTCCATCTTTGCCACTTCTCTTACCATCTGATTCCGTCTGTGTCTTATTCTCTCCCAGCTGCGCTCAAATGCCCTCTTCATCCCTCTTTTTTCCCCCTCTCACTTTCATAACCCCCCTCTCTCTCATCCTTTGGGACAGCTAATGTTTCCCTGCTATTGATCTGTCTTCTGGCTCCCTCCTATTATTAGCTTCCCATACAGCCCATATTCCATCAGACATCAGAAAGTGCCTGCCTCTTCCATCCCATGGAGACAAAAGTGGAAGGCAGATCATAGGTAAAATGTCCAATTGGTACTGCTTCATCACTCCAGTTTTTAAATGACCTAATAATTACATAATTCCTGTTCTTGAGTTGAATCTTGACTTCACTTCACATGAAAACTGCAGATACATCTCAGTTTCTAAAAGGTGTGCCTGCACCTTTAAATACTCTATTTCATGATGAAACTATTCATTTTCAAACCAGCATTTTGACACTCAGTAAAGACATTGAATTTATTGCTAAGGAACCATACTAATTTGTTCATGGGTGTTCATGATGAATGTATGGAAAATCCATCCCTCCATTTTCCATATCTGTTCATTCCTGTCATGAGGAGCCTATCCCAGGATGCCTTTGGTAGAAGGCAGGGTTATACCCTGAACAGGTTATGTCTTTGTGTTGGTACGGTGATGGACTTGCAATGTACACACACATGATTTGGAGCAGTTAGTTCACCAGAGCTGTTTGTGTTTGGGCTGTTGGAGGAAACCCCACGCAAGTTCACACAGAAGAGACCAGGGCTGAGATTTGAACCCAGGACCTTCTTGCTGTGAGACAACAGTGCTAACCTCAGAGCTATGGTGCCAAACCTGTATTGAAAGTCATGTATCAAAACAACCACAATCAGTGCTCTGTGGACTTGCAGTCATTATGTTTATCTTTTTTGTTCTGAACTCGCACCCAGCATCTGTACACAAAATGACTGTGTCATCACAAAATCATTTTGTTTTTCATTAGTGGAATTAAAGCATGACAAGCAGGGTTACTGACCAGGTCTTGGTTATTTAAAGATATTACCCAAGCACATGAAATGTCCTCTCCATTATCCTCACATTTTCAAACAAATACCACAAGCAAATCACTTGTTCAGATGCAAATTTGGAATAACAACTGATTCTTACCTGTAGATAGACTCCCAGCACTAAATCCTTACCCTAACTTGCTTCTTCCCATCTCAACCTCAGTTAGACTGGAATTGTGACCATTGGACATAATCTATAACATAAGATTCTGTATTCATTTTTTGTTAACTAATTCTAAAGCTTTAAATGAATACCAGCGATTCTCCAGTATTGTCATAGGTATATATACATTAGATTCCTAGACTACAGAGTATTTTCATGAAGTTTAAGAGTGCCCTTGTGAATAGGACCTAGGACTCACCTGGTGCATTCCATTATATATGCTAGGGCTGGGTATTGTTACGAACCTCACGATTCGATTCGATTTCGATTCTTTGGGTAACAATTCGATTCGATTTCGATTCGATATTGATTTAAACACTTGGATATCGATTCAGTAATAAGTTGAAATGCACAAATAATTATTGCTGCCTAGCCACATTAATCGGAGCTGACGTTAACTTGGAGTGACACACCCCCAGCTGAAATAAAACATCTGCCTGTGAGTTTATGAAAAGGTAGATGTTTTTATGGCGCCGACACTGGAAAGCAGTAGCCTGTTTTTCAATACAAGTGTTAATATAAGTTCGCTGTAGATAAAGATCGGTTTTGTTGGTGAGTCGTTATCACGGCACCTGTTAGATTTAAAATGACTGAGAAGTTGGCAGAAGTATAATTATCAGTCCATGAAAAAAATATTTTTTCCAGCAGATATTCTAGTTACAACATGATTGAGCTAGAAGAGCAGTTTTGTGTTGCTATGTCTGGTATTTATTCAGTTTTGGGAAATCACAATGTCTAGAAAACATGATAAGCCCATGTTGGCCGGCTGACAAGGACTAGTTAACGTCAGATCTCATGTATTTCCGCTGAAACGGAGAGAATACTAGCAAAAAACTTTTATATTTTGAAAGTGAAATGCTCACAGTATGAATACATTTTGATTATACATTTTATTTTGTTGGTAATAGTTGTATAATCGCATTATTACAGAAGAGGGTGTGCTTGACCGTCATTGTCACTTCAGTGATGCAGCCAGAAACGAGGCGCTTGGGCCGAGTTCCGTTAGCATCAAGCACACCCTCTCGTGTAATAATGCTTAAAAGGATGTGTCCAGTTGCATCTGTTTTGGTTTAGCCACAGGTTGCTGCATAACATTGGCATGGTGTTGGCTAAGGTGATTGCGCAGGTTCATGGTATTATTGCAGTACTTTAATACTGCCTGGCACAGTTTACAAACGACTTGACTCTTGTCTGTTACCTGTGTTCCGGGGTTACATTTAAATCCAAAGTGAGCCCAAACGTCAGATTTTAAAGTCTCAGGCGCCGACTTAACGCTGCTGCTACTTGCTTCCATGTTGTAGTTGTGTACAGTGCGGCTTCCGTCCGTACAACGCAAATCACACGGAGGTGTTGCTCACCGCGCCCCCTACTGGTTAGGGGGTTGAATCGATTCAGAGGCTTTTCTGTTAACCACAAAAGTCATGTCATGTCCTTGCTTGTAAAGTGCACAACGGAACCAGGGGTGTCCCATACATTTTTTGACCTTGTGCAATATTTAAGTAAAACAAGTCTATTCTCTATAATCTTTAACTATAGGTTGAGAAAGACACAAAATGTAATTCAAACTTGTCAATTTTTCAAGTTAATATAACCCAGGTTTATTTAAAAAAAAACAACAAAAAAAACTTCAATACAGCACTGCTTACATTACAAACATTCAGTTGCATGGTATAACATTCGGAATATTCATTAGAATATTAGTATAATCTTTCTTATAATTGTCTTATTATACGTATACATTCTTTCTATTTTATGTTAGTGTGGCAAATATCCTCTGAAAATATGTGACAGACATTTGTTTCTTGCTCCACAGTTGTTTCTAGGAGGGTCATGTGCGTAAACCATCTCTTGGGCTGCCCTCTACTATCAACCCCTCCCTTCTATTCTTCCCCTCTTTGCTACATCTAACATCAGAATAGTGTTGACTTCTATGGCTATTGGCCTAATGGTAACGTTTGTTATAGAGTTACATAAGCAATCTTTGAACAACTTCTTCTCTTTTATTTTCGCTGCCCAATCTTGCTTTAGTTGTCTATGGTTTTGGCTTAAAACTAGGCACTGAAACATATGAACAGCAAACACCACCTCTGCAGGATAAGCAATGCTTGAACCAAGTGTTGCAGGTAAGGATTAAACCATTTGTGGCAGTTAGGGTGGAGAAAGGAGAGGTTGGAACTTTAAGTTCTTGAAGGCACCCTCCACCTCGGGCCCCATTCCCCCCTCAGTAACACCACAGACTGGGATATTGTCTGTCCTTCAGAAAGGTCTATAGAAATGACTTGCACTGTTAGACCAATTGCCAGTGGAGTCAATCACATGCATACGTTTTTTGGAATAGAAATGTTTACAATAAAATAATCCTTGAGATTATTTTTATTTGAAAACAGACTTGTTCCTGTTAATGAAAAGATTTACTCTTTGTTGAGCTAAAAATTGTCTGCTTGCTGTTCAGTAAAGACATTCAACTGTTGGGTAAACAGCTTTTTTCCATTTGCCCCTCTTCTCTAATTAATGTCCCCTTAGCTCCCTCTTCCCCCATCCTGTGCTGGTTGCCAGTTCTTCATTGGGCCTCTCAAACAAAGAGGGTAAGGCCCAGTCTCAGCAACTGTCTCTATGCTGCTTTGCCAAAACTTCTATCCCTGCACTGTCTCTTTCTGGTGTCCTTTTTTTTCTGAATTTGCTTTTAATATATGTTGCCGAATATTCCAACCCACAGTGTACTTCCTGTCCTTGGGGTGGGCCCTAGATGTGTTCAGTTGCAACACCCATAAGGTTATGTTTTTGTATTTGTTCATCACTGTATGCATGTATTGTATTGGTGTTTTTCACCTTCAGATACCAGTTTTTTCGCTTTGTATCACTTAGGCTCCTTTTTTTACAATTCAGATGCAGCCAAAGTGAATGGTAAACCAGCAGTAACTCGTTAGAGTCTAAACATGTTAAGACACAATGGCAGCACTGGCACTGCCACACCACATAAACATTAGCCCTGTTTCTTTGTCTTGCTCTTTTTCACCAGAAACCCGTACACGACTCTGCATTCCAACACTGTGTGCGTGTGTGTGTGTTTGTGTGTGTGTGTGTGTGTATGTTTGTTCTATTGTTCCTGGTGGTTCTGAGATCGGAAGTGAGTGGACCTTAGGGAGAGCTCTATTTTTACTGTGACAAGGTGGAGTCACTGCTCTAATAGTTGTGTAATCCTGCTGGGTGCTCTGTTCCTTGATTGCAGTCATGGACTTCTCTGGCACAGTGGGCTTAATAGGCCTCTCACAGAATAAGCATGATAACAATAACCATGTTCTTTCTCTGACTTTGACTTAAGCTCGTCACCACTTTCTATCATTGTTCTCTTGCTGTCTCTTTACAGTGGAGTTCAACTTGTAGGCCTAGAAGTTGTTTATATCTATTGATAGTCAACAGCAGTTCTCCCAAATGTTTATATCTTTTTGGTTAAAGGTAATTGAAAATAGGTTAAATGGATGATTGACCACCAGCACATCAAACAGGACATCTGTGTTCACAGATAACACAATTGTTGTTAGAAAATTTGTGTTTTTTCTACTAGTGGCTTTTTTCAAGAAGTAATTCTAACTTTGGACATACAGAAAAACGCACCCTAAATTCTGATAATCACATAATTAGACATCCCCTACACAGCTGCGTAATGGTTCAGGGTCAAGCGCATGAATAAAAGGAAGACAAAGCTAACATAAAATATTTGGTTTGATCCTTTGCTTGTACTTGCAAAAACTTTTCTTGAATATGCTATTCTATATTTATTAGTATGTGCAGAGCATTTTTGGTGTTGCAAGAACATGTTGACCTCCTAAACTCTGAGAATTGCTGCTCCCAGGCATTTTACTGTTCCCCTACCAAAAATGTCATATCCGAAATTTAAGATTGACACAGAAAATATAGCTATATAGATTGTATTGAGGTGTTATCTCTCTGGTAGGTAAGTGTCCGAGTGACAGGACAAGACCAGTAGTGAAGCAAACGCATCACCTCTCCTCTTTGAAAAAGCATTTCTACCAGAAAAGGTCATACACCACTTAATGGCGCAGCACAGATACACTTAATATTTGGTTTCCTTAAGCCATGGGCAACCTTGTTTGTTTACATGTTATTAATAGAGCATATATATTTGCAATGATAACTGAATGGGGAAATAGAACGTGAGCTTTTGACTTTTGACAATGAATGAGTCAGTCGAGTTTGCGGTGAGTGTCTGGCCTGACAGAGAGAGGTTTGCCTGTAACCTCACAGGTTTTTTTGACCACTTTCTACGATTTGTGCAGTGGGGTCAGTTTGAGGAAGGAATGGTGGTTTGGCATATCACAAATGACTCCCCATTGAGACAGAGAGAAGGAGAGGGAGGGAGGGAGAGGGAGAGAGAGAAAGTAGGGGAGAGTGTTGCAGGGACTTGGCCCAGAAAAGGATGCCTTGCATTTTTTTCTCATTCTGTTGTTGAGTGGAAAAGTACAAACAATGTTGGGTTTCTCATTTATGTGAGCCAGTCAGCAGTCCAGCTGGCCCAGAGTAGCGGAGAGAGATACAGAGGAGTAAGACAGACAGAAAGAGAGAGGGATGGAGGGTGTAGAGGGCACAACAGTGATTGGTTGTGGGGAGCTGGCTATGTGACATCATTGGGGTGTTGGTGGAACACAGTAAACAAAAAGGGAAATGTTTGAAAGGCTCTCTGTTCTACTGGACAACATTACCACTACGCTGCTAACACTTGCCATTCTGGTGCCCCTGGTCCTCCCAGATTATTTTAGTAATAGTCATAGTAACAATAATAGTTATAGTAGCAACAGAGACTCTTTTACTTTCAGTCAGTGTCACACTGATCAGTCAGTGCCAGTATATTAAATACCATATGTTTAAGATTTTTTTCCCATTTTATTTACTTTGGTTAGGTGTATTTTTGGTATTTTTGGTATTTTTAGAGAGGCAGGATGACATGCAGCCAAGGGCTTGAGGTCGGATTCGAACCCAGGATGCTGCAATCAGGATGTAGTCAGGCTTTGACACATGGTACAAGCTCTTATCCATGTGCTACCGGGGCACCCCCAATAAAATGTAATTCAACACTGTGCTTGATGACTAGTAGATTATGCTATCTTTTCCTGGAATTTTAACATATTTGTCTTATTTTTGCTCAACAACAAAAAAAGACACAGCATCCACTGTGTGTTAACCAGTGTAACTATTTTTACATGCCACACTACTTTGCTGAAACCTAGTTGCTGGGTGTGAACATTTCTCCTTTGTAGGTCTAGTTAATTTTTACGGCTGTTTTGCTCCTCACAATTGTTTAAATTACTCAGAACACATGGATGTTTCCGTGACAACAAGGAGGAAACAGAGCTAGGCTTTTCCCAGCAGGGAGTCTGGTCAAGGGTCAGTTTACCACTGACAGCCAGCTTCTAGCTGGCCTGTGACCACTGGACTATAGTAGAAATCCTGTGCTAGTCCTGCAGAATCCCTTCAACTTCCAGACCTTTACAATTGTATTTCATGGGTGCGGTTTAATCCAATGCAGCCTAGTGATGTGCCCACGTGTAACTTGGCTGCCGGGGCTTGGAGCTAGAGTGGCAGTTTGCAGTGCAGGTGGCATCAACACCTTTCACTGGCAAACAGTAAATCATCTGAAGCTCCAGTAATAGAGGTCTTTTTGTTAGGGTCATTCAGTTGAAAAGCCTAGATTTCTACCTGGTTATGACAAGACTATACTCAATTCTCAGGATCAAAATTTTGAAAATTACACCAACACCCAGAACGTAATCTTAATTTTTAATTTGAATGTAATTTCCTAGGCATTGCATTGCAGCTGAAATTAAAAAAAAAGTAAATAAAAGCATGCACATCCAAAAACCTAGATCCAGGTTGAAAACCCTAAATGGCATGATAAGTGGTAAAACTGAAAAACACCATGGAGTCAACCCTAGTTTGCACTGTTTTTTCCACATCTCCTTAATATATAATACTAAACTTTCATTACACCCCTAAAATGCAGTACTTGGACATTTAGATTTGTGGATGGCAATAATGAGAAAACAGCCTCTTAATGTTATTAAGGCTTTAATGATAAGCTTATGATAAGAGGTAACGCAAGAGTGTTGCTCTCAGTCACTGATTGACACTATATGTGACCCTGCTGTTTTGACTGCCTTTGTCTTCCTGCCTAACCTCTGCCCTCTGGCCTCCCCACAGCTTCTGCACCAGTCAGCAGCAGCGTGAGTAGACGCCGTGCCCCCTCTTCGGTGACTCCCCTCTCGTGGGAGAAACGCAACGTCGCCGCCATGTCGAGCATCACCATCGACCCTGAGCTCAAGCCCGGGGAGTTTGTCATCAAGAGTCTGTTTGCTGAGTTTGCTGTGCTGGCTGAGAAGAAGATAGAGGTGGTGATGGCAGAGCCGCTGGTGAGTCCACAGTGGTTGCAGCACAATTGTCAGGAAACGCAAACAAATTTGACTCCTCGTTCCAGTCACAGTAGCACATTGTCAGTTTGTGGTGTTACCACGGCTTGACCTAAAGCTAAATAAAACTTTTCTCTGTTGTGCTTACACCACAACTTCTTTCTTGCAATTACTTGTCATGCATTCAGCCTATGATTACACTACTCCAGGCAAAACTGAAACTCACTGTAGATATGTAAGGGAAGTAGATGAGACATTCTTGTTTTTACATAAGCTACATATGAGAACTTAATGAAAGAAACCCTTCAACAGAATTTAGGTCCTGTGGTTATCAAGTGTGTTCCAGTTGAACAGGCTAGATTTGTTGTTTGTTTCTAAAATGAAAGACACAGTGATGACATTTGTTACTTCCTCCAAGAAAGGAAAAAAGAGGAACCTTCCAAAATTTTGAAGTCAGGACTACATGGGTTTATTTTTATATGCAGTCACCAAGCACCACCTTTTTCTGGACATGATCAAAGATCATAGTTTTTCAGTTGTTATACAGTTTTCTTAATATCACTTGCATTCAACTTACATATATTAACATTGACGTGAATGGTAAATAAGTATTAACCATCACACCATCTTCTACCTTTACTAATTTGAAGAGACTGGATTTGAGAAAAACAAAGAAATATTTTTACAATTTCTGGCACAGTGTTAGTCATGTCTCCATTTAATGGTGGCTGCACCTTTAATCTGATCTGGTTTGATTATGTTGTTTTTTTGTGTATCTAGATCTGCTGGAACTCTCCAACAGTATTAATGTTGCCAGATGAAAATTGGGCAGTCCAGCAAAAAAAAAAAAAAAGAGTGCAAAAAAGTCAAATTTGCAACAAAATCTAGTGTTCCTTATTTGGATAGTGCCCTTGGCTAAGTTATAGACCATGTCTGGATGAATGAGGTTGTTCCCACTTGGTGTTAACAACTGTCCTGAGAAATCTGAACACAAACTTACACCTTCAAGTATAGCTATAAACAGCAGCAATGCGTCCTGCGTGATCAGATCTCAGGATGCATTCAGAGGTGATCTGGGATGCTTGGGTCCTCATTGCATTAGAGGTGTAAACAGACATTTGTCCCAGGACATATTGAATGACTGCCTACTAACCTGACGTCCTCAGTCTTGTCCAGCCCAACACCTCCGACACTGGCCAGACTGTCACTTTTCCATCAGAGCAAATATCTTAACTGAATTACCTGACTGTCAGATTTCTTGGTTAAATGCAAGTTCAATTTTGTGTCCTGGTGTGAATAAACACACTCTTTCTAACCCTAGATGTGATAGAGTTAGGAAAGAGATAGGAAAACTGAAGAAATGTTATAGCAGCTGTGCACATGTGTGCATTGTAGATACTGCAGGAATACCACAGAAATACTACAGGTTGATTTATCCACCTAAGCGGAGAACCCTCTCAGACCAGCTGGAATAATTAAATAATCTGAGTTTGAGCGTGATCGGTTCGAGCTATAACAGATGTGAAATGCATCTTCAGTGATTGACAGCCGCATTAAAATGAGGCTGAAGTGCACAAAGATGTCCCCTTTTGTTAAATATCTGCTGCCTGTTAAATGCTGTTTTATTTTTATTTTTAGTGTGGAGGGAGGACTAGCAAAGAGGGAATTTCATTTTGCGCTCTCTCTCTGAAATGATACATGTTTATTTGCATGTAGAGCGGGAAAGTGATATCCGAACACAAGCGGGCAGGCGAGACGCATGTTAATGCCAGTTGTGTACGGACAGACTGACAGCTGTCCACTTGTATTCGGATTTCTCAGGACGGTTGTTAATACCATGTGGGAACAGCTTCTGTGTACCATGCAGTATTTTTTTGTTTGTTTGTTTTTTATATCACCACCATTAGGCCAATTGATAAAATATTTGAGATGGTGTTAGCCACCATCCTTCATCATCACAGGACCAAATTTCGAATCTCTGCCATCATCTTGTGTACAATCGCGCTCCATCTCCATCTCAGTTTCTGTCTTTCTTTGTCTCTATCACGTAACCTTTGGTACCTGAACCTTTAATTAACCAAACCAAATCGATAAACAAATGCATATTTTAACAAGAATGTTAATTTGAGGACATTATAACAACTGGAGGGAATGTCCTAAGACGTTCTCCTTCTGAGTAGCTTTCCCTCCATTTAGCTTTCAGTTTAGCTCAGGTTATTTCCTTGGTTTCTACCCTTGACTTTGGCTGTCTCCCTTCCTTTTTTTTTTTTTTTTTTTTTTTCTTTTTAT